>MDKF010082865.1:0-23055 GCA_026770625.1 Nicotiana glauca | reverse complement strand
TAATCTCATTTCTGAGCTTACATCAATTAACTTACGACGTACTCTCATGTATGAAAACTTGGGGTGTAACATTCTAGTTGGCCATGAAGGCTTTAAACATCTCCATAGCACCATTGACAATATTAAACATCTAATCCACCTCTGGAGATATAGTTGTCTAATACGGAACTACTATTAGGGGTGGCACTTAATCCTGAGGTACTTGATCATCATGATCCACCCCTTCTTCATGTTCAACCCTGGGTACCTGAACCCCTTTTGTAGATTTACCATTCCTTTTCTGAGTTGAAGCATTCTTAGTTCTACCTTGAGCCACAATAATAGCAATAGTTTCTTGAGTAGCATCCGGAGTGTTGGTGTAAGAGTTGCGAGTACGAGCCATTTTTGCATGTTTTGGGGAAATGAATACATTAGATAATTTTTTAAAGGTAGGCTCTACTGCACGATCTAAATTATGAAAAAAAATGAGACTTTTCCTAAATGCTGGTAGCCTCCTATTTATAAGTATGGCACACTTCATACCCATAAATAAGACTCTACTTACACGGCTTCATAGAACCCTAGGACTCCATAAACCTGATGCTCTGATACCAAGTTTGTCACGACCCATTTTCTGAACAAGCCGTGATCAGCACCCGATCACCGAGCGAACCATATGCACTTATTAAATCTATTATAACTTCAAACTTTATATGCAACAAGACGATACTTTAACCAAATACTTTCAATCAATTTAAACATCTAAAATGAACCAACTCCAATACTTTATTGTAGTAAACACTGAAATACTACTAAGTTGTTATCAAAAACATATGAATCGTAACCGATCGACTGTGTTTATGAAGCCTCTATTAATAAACTGACTGACTGCTTAGGACATGATATTTCCTAGCTAGTTTCTCCAAGTAAACAAATAAATAACTACATAAAGATGACTCAAATAAATACTCCAAGAACAAAAGTGGAGCTCACTAATAGCCCTACAAGAGAGGGTAGTCCTAACCAAAAGCCTACTCGCCTGGAAAATCAGTTCCTATGTTGTACTGTAGACCAACGTCAGTTCCCAAAAGAGAAAATCAGTACTATCCATTATACTCAATGAGTCTCAACGACATGGGATGAAACATTAATAAAATATACATTACGAGCAAAGATTCTAAATGCAAGGAAAATATATAGCTTCTAAGAACAATTCTAAAATAATTGCATAATAGCAGTTTATGAACATTCTAAATGAAATTCTTTTCTTTTTCTTTCTTATAAAAAAATACTTCACTTTATACTTCGGGAGTTCCAACTATCCTAAATTATTTTTTTGTATTAGTCACCGTATGATCAACACGGGTTCCATCCCAACCTGATCGAATCGGCACAATCCACGAGGTGCCACTCGCTTCATGGTTCTCATATCTCATGTATCATACATTAGCCTGGCTAAGTAAATTCTCAGCAACGAGACCCTCGACTCGTGTTCTCCCTACTTTGGCACAAGTATTTTCAGGAAGTCAATGCCTTTGTCAGGACCTTCGGCTTGGACGATAACCCTTCTCAGATTAGAGGATGCTCCCAAAACTCTTTTCTTTCTAAAACTTCTCTTGTGGCTTTTTAAGTCTAAATCTTGTTTGAAAAGTGATCTATCAATATTCTTGAGTTCATAAAAAACATAAGCATGAAGTAGAATTACTCAAAGTATTTTTAAAAGTTCTATCTAACTCTCGAAACTTTGATAAGTAATTCCCAAAGTATTTTATTAAAGTGAACATAAAGTCGAGGTAACCATCTCTTTGCATCCATAAAACACCAACACTTGTCTTATAGTACTGCTCTGTGGACATATAATGACATGGAGGGGATTCCTAAGTAGCAGAAGATAAGGATGGAAGTGGATATGTATCACATCTCAAAGTGTTTGAAATAAAAGGTTATTGGGTAAGCTTTCTGTTGTACGATTACTGTTTCGTTATTGGTGTGAAACTTGTGCACCATTTAACATGTAATATCGTGTAACAAAGGATAAAAATAGGAAAATAGACATTTATACTTCTCGAGTAAAATATATAAGCTTTAACTAGAATATACTTAGTCAACATATACTCACTTATTCCAATTAAGTACATGTTGACTCTTTAAAGCATTTTCTCAAACAATTTGTGGGCATATTTTTGTGAGTAGAACCACCTTAGTAAAGGGCTATATAAAATCACCTCAAAACTCCTCAAGCCAATACGCAGGCCCTAGTCCAGTTTATACCCGTCAAATAATTTATTCTACAACAAACAGTGCATTTTAATTAAATTCAAAGCTTCACACTTAAACATGAAATTTAATGCTGATACAGGGAAAGAAGAGAATTAACTATCCAATTCTTACCTCCTACTACTATAGGATAATTGAGAATAGGAAATTGTATATACCTGAGTTCAAGAACTAGTGATTTGTAAAGAAACCTACAATTTTCTGTTGCCTGCGTGGGGCAGCAAGGCTGCCTCTATTTCCATCTATTTTGTAGCCTTGTGATTGATTTTTTTTTTCCGAACAAGTCTTTTTATGTGATGACCCAAAAGGTCATCACTTGTTTTAGAAATAAATTTGGTGTTCCGAGGCCTTAAAACCTCTCTTTTGTCTCAACTTGATTTGCTTGCGCAGTCCAGGCATGTATCCGGAAAGCCTTTATGTGAAAATCTGTGAAAAATGATGAATTTTGCTTTTAAAACGAATTTAGGTTGACTTCTGTCAACATTTTGGGTAAACGGAACCGGACCCGTGATTTGACTGTCCTGGAGGGTTCAGAGGAAAATATCAGACTTGGGCGTATTCCCGGAATCCAATTCTGAGGTCCCAAACCCGAGAAATGAATTTTTGAAGAAAATTGTTTAACATAAATTTTAGAGTTTCTGGAAAAATTTGAATGTAATTGAATTTGATGGTATCGGCCCGTATTTTAGTTTCGGAGCCCGATACAAGACTTATATGTGATATAAGTTGAGCCTGTAAAATTTGGTAAGAAACGGACTTGAAATGACGTGAATCGGACCTTCGGTTGTTAAAACTTGAACTTAAGAGTTCATGAGATTTTTCTTTGATTTTAATGCTAAATCCATAGTTATTGATGTTATTTTGATGATTTGATAGCATGAGTAAGTCCGTATGATATTTTTGGACTTGTGTGCATATTTGGTTTGGAGCCCCGAGGGCTCGGATGAGTTTTGGATAGGCCACGGAGTGAAATTTGCTGGTATGTTGCAGGTCTGCAGGCTTTGCCCTTGTGAAGCTTGGCTCTCAAATGCGAGCTCGCAAATGCAAAAAAGTATGGAAAATGCGAAAGTCGACCTGGGCTGCCTTGGTCGCAAATGTGAGGTTTATGTCGCATTTGCGAAGGGTCCCTCGCAAATGCGAAGGTGACCAGAATTGATCTTGGTCGTAAATGTGACAAAATCTTCGCATTTGCAAAGTGAACAATTTTTTGAGGGGTTCGCAATTGTGAACCCTGATCGCAATTGCGACATCAGAGACCAGTTAATTGAAACTTAGACGCATTTTTAGGTATTTTTCAAACCTTTTCAAAACCTAAACACCTTTGGGCGATTTTTCAAAGACAACTACTCTTCCAAATCATTTGTAGGTCATTTGTAATACATTTCTTTCAATCTAATTCATCTTTTTACAGGATTTCAACTCAAAATCAAGGGTTTTCATGGGGGAAATTGGGTGTTTGAGTAGAACTTAGGATTTTCGTATTTTGGGGATTTAGACCTCGATTTGAGGTCCGATTTCAAAATAAATTATATATTTGAGTTCGTAGGTGAATTGGTAATCAGGATTTGGTTCGAACCTCGGGTTTTGACTATGTGGGCCCAGGGTCGATTTTTGACTTTTTGGGAAAAACTTTAGAAAATCTATTTTCATGCATTAGAATTGATTCATTTAGCATTTATTGATATAGTTAACTTGAGCTAGATACACGAGAATTGGTGGTGGAATTAATAGGTAAAGCGATAATTGAGGCTTAAATTGTGTTCGTGGCATCGACTTAAGTGTTTCGCCTAACCTTAGCTTGAGGGATTAGGAGTTGTGTCCTATTTTCTATGTGTTAATTGTTGAGTACGACGCATAGGTATGGTGACGAGTATCTATACGTTGGTGTCAAGCATGACCACGAGTCTTATGCTATGATTAATATGACTCAATTTGTATTTTTCATGCCTTATGTGATATTTCTATTGTTGAACAAGGCTTGTGGAAGTAAGTTTGGTAATTGAACATTGAAGAACGTTAGCTCAAGTTGTGAAATGATTTTTGGAATTATTGTTGACAATTGAACATTATAGAACATTGGCTCAAGTTGTGAATTGAGTTGTGAAGTAAATGTGAAAAAGAGAAGAGGATTATGATATTGTTTCCCTTGCTGGGATGTTGTTGCTTTTAATGTTATCTCCCTTGCCGAGATGTTGTTGCTTTTGATATTGTTCCCTTGCCGGGATATGATTGTTGTATTATTTTAACCTTGCCATGATTTTATTATGATTTTATTTATTTCCTTGCCCTTATTTCTTGTGATTGTTGTTTGGGTGAAGAAGAGTGTAAAAGCACGAAGGGTGATGTTGTGCATGTATTTGCGAGAGAGTTTTAATGCATGAAGGGTGATGTCGTACTGCACGATGTACCATTTCGTGCCTTTATATGAGTGATAATGCATGAAGGATCATTCTGTTCCATGATTATATGAGGTAAAAGCACGAAAGGTGATGATGTGCCATTTATGCTGATTTTATAGTGAGGACGAGAGTAAAAGCACGAAGGGTGATGCCATGCACTTCTCTTTGATTTCCTGACTTTTACTGATAATTGAGTTATGGTGTTCTTTTGTTTTAAGTTGTTACTTGTTTCTTCCCCGTAGCATGATTTTCCCTTCCTATCTTCATTTGTACAGTTATGCCTTTATTTTTTGATGACATGATTTAACTGCACAGGTTTATTTGATAGTCTGGTCCTAGCCTCGTCACTAATTCACCGAGGTTAGGCTAGGCACTTATCAGCACACGAGGTCGGTTGTGCTGATACTACACTCTGTACTCTTTTGTGCAAATCCTGGTACTAGAGCATACGGACCTTAGCTTTGTGTTGCTGCCTTTAGTCCATTCGGAGACCCGAGGTAGTCCTGCAGACGTCCGCAGGCCTTGGCATCTCCCTCTATCTTTTCATTTTGTTTCTTTCATGTATTCCAGAGACAATGTTGTGTTAATCTTTCAAACCTGTATTTGTAGTATTTCTAGAAAGTTTGTGAAATTGTGACACCAGTTCTGGGTAATCTATGTTTAAGGAATTGTATTGGTAATACTTAATTGGTTATATTTTTTTTCTTCCGCTTATTAAATTCTGCTATTTACATACATGTTAGTTCTTAATTGTTAAAGGATTAAAATGGCAAAAAGGTAAATAATACAAATGGTTGGCTTGCCTAGCTTCCACTATTAGGTGTCATCACGACTTCCGAGGGTGGTTTGGTTCGTGACAAATTGGTATTAGAGCTCTAGGTAACTTAGGTCTCATGATTCGCGAACAAGAGTAGTAGAGTCTGAGGGATCAGTACAGAGACGTTTGTATTTATCCCCCAGAGGCTACAGAGTTAGGAAAAACTTCACATATATTCTTTCCTGTCGTGCGATTTGATTTCTCAATGCTAATTGAACTTCTACTTTGTTCTCTCGCAGATGGTGAGAACACGTACCATTTCATCAGCTGATCAGCAGCCCAAGCCTCCAGTAGTAGCTCCTACGAGAGGCAGAGGCTGAGGCCTACTAGGGCCCGAGGTAAAGGTAGAGCTCATCCCAGAGCTCGAGCAGTAGCACCAGCAGCGGAGCCTCAGGTTGAGTTTGACAAGGATGTTCTAGCCTAGTCAGTTCCAGTGAGGCCAACTTAGGTCCCTGAGGGGTTCATCGCCACCCCGATACTTCAGGATGCTCTAGTCCGTCTAGTAGGCCTTATAGAGAGTGTTGTCCAGGCAGGCTTGCTTCCTGTATCACCAGGCATCTCCAGGTGGCCGAGACCTATACTATTGGATCTGTCGCAGAGGAACCCCTACTTAGTGTGCGAATTTCACAACACACACGGTCATAGGACCGAAGATTGCAGATAACTCCGAGAACAAGTAGCCTGACTACTCAGTAAATGGCACCTCCGAGAGTTCCTTAGCGACTGAGCCAAAAATCAGTTCCGGGAAAGAGAGGCAAGTATGAAAAATGAAACAGATGAGCCGCAACATGTCATTCACATGATCGTTGGAGGAATAGACATCCTACAGGAACCCACTGTCAAAAGAACAAAAATATCCATCACCAGGGAGAAGCCAACTCGGGGTTACATACCCGAAGAAGCTCTCACATTCAGTGGACATCAAGGCATTGTCTCAGCCTCCTAACGATGCCTTGGTAATTCCTTTTCTTGTAAATACTTTTCAAATTTTGCACGTGCTTGTGGATCCAGGTAGCTCGGCCAACATTATCAGGTCGAGGGTGGTGGAGCAGCTTGGATTGCTCGACCAAATAATGCCCACCTCTCGAGTCCTCAACGGATTCAACATGGCGAGCAAAACAATGAAAGGGGAAATCACCCTGCCGATCAACGTGGCTGGAACAACCCAAGATGTCAAGTTTCATGTAATCGAGGGAAACATGAGGTACAATGCCTTGATCAGAAGGCCATGGATACATTGCATGAGAGCGGTACCATACACTCTTCATCAAATGATAAAGTTCCCAACAAAGGACGGAATAAAAATTGTGTACGGAGAACAGCATGCAGCAAGAGAGATGTTCGCGGTGCACGATGTGGCACCGACATCGATGCCTTCAACATCGAAGGAGCCAAAGGATAAGCAAACAGTGAAATATCTACTACGATACACATTCTCGGCTACACCCGACTAAATGAGCAAAGGACCGTATCACGTCCCTGGAACAAACGGTTGAAGCATATCGAGGCTCGAAGTGCCATCACCACTAAGTTATAATCGTTTCCTTTTTTATTTACATCCTACACTAACCTATGTGTAGGTGTCCGACCAGAACAATCAAATCACTTTCCATCTTGAAGACCTTAGGTTATAAAGCATGCATTGCACTCTTTTCCTTTGATCGGATTTTATCCCAAGAAGGGTTTTACTGGCAAGGTTTTTAAAGATGCAACATTTATATGATACCTAAGGAGAACTCAACAAGTATTCAAGGCTTCTCTTCAATCGACCTTGAATACTGGGGGACATTCCCCCGGTAAATCACCCCCTTAAAGAAACCAAGATGAGTCAAAAAGAGTCTCAGTAGGAAAATAATGTATTGGGCCAAACGGTCGAATGAATCGTGTCCTCATAGAAGAACCAAACATATATACTTGTGCCAAGTGATCAAAGAATATTTTCTCCTCCATCAAAACACTTTACGCTTCAAAGAAGTCTACTATTATTACAAGAAAACGGCTCCAGGGCCAGAAATTTCCCGAACACTCGGGGAATGACGTCAAAAAACTCGAAACCATATGACCTCCGGGTCGGAAACAGGCAATGCCAAGTTTAAAAAGAACGGTTCCAAAGCCAAAAAACTATCGATGTCTCGGGGACTGTTGCCGGATGGATTTATCAAAAACTCAAGACTATAAGACCCCATGCGGGCAACCTCGAGCTCATAAGACCTTCATAAGTCAATACCAAAGCTGTAAGACCTCAAGAAAGGCATGCGTTATACTTGTACCAAGTAACCAAATCTATAATATCTCAAGTAAGGCATGTTAAAATTTGTAAGACCTTACAAAAGGCATAATCCCGATCTTAAAGTTAAGGCTATATATTCGAACTTATAAGACCCCTAAAAAGGCATACCCTCAATATAAACGCCGAAACTACTTCACTCGTGGACTAAAAGGCTATGGCCAAACATAAATGACTACGGTCACAAGGCTCCGTCCAAACTCACGCGACTCGGGGACGCCCGACCGTCTCTATAAAATCACTGGACTTCAAATTACTTCGAAAATACTTCGAAAAGAACCTATTAATCAAGCTACCCTCTGCGTAAGCAAAGAGCTTCGATCATATCAGCTCCAAACAACAGGCTTCGATAATATTAGCTCCAAACAACAGGCTTCGATAATATTAGCTCCAAACAACAGGCTTCGATAATATTAGCTCCAAACAACAGGCTTCGAAACCATTCAGCTATCAAGCGAAACCTCCCGAGATGTTCATCTATCGTTGCATAACGGCTCATAATTGAGGTTCTTATTGAACCATCGAAGAGTCAGGCAAACAGAAAAACTTTAAAAGCCTTTAACGAGGGAAAAATAAAGCATGCATTAGAGGTTGCACCGACCCAACATGTAAGAGACACTATCGCCGGTACATATTAGAGGTGGTACCGACCCAATGCATAAGAGCCACTGTCACCAGCCCATATTAAGGTTGTACCAACCCAACGTGTAAGAGCCACTATCGCCAGCCCATAATAGAGTTCGTGCCAACCCAACACGTAATAGCCACTATCGCTGGCCCATATCAAAGATTGTACCGACCCAACGCGTAAGAGCCTAAGGGCCAGCTTAAAATTCAAAAAACTTAAGGGTCAATAAGCTGGAGTCAAAATCCGACTCGAAGACTGAGCCCGAAATGGTTAACTAAAAAGGCCCCCAAGGGCAAATGTGTAAGAGCCTACGAACCAGCCCAACAAGCCTCAGGGTCGATTTATAAACTTAAAGGTTTACTTCAAAGTCCAGTTCACCTGGCCAATCATCGACAAACATATAAATTCAAGACAAAGAAAGACATACACAAGCAAATAGAAATTCATGGAAGGAGAAAACTGAAAGGTTTTTCTTATATATGCACATATGAAACAATGCAAGGCTACATTTAAAAACACTCTCTGTGAGCCCTGTACAAAGAATCAAAAAGAAAAAGCCTAGTGTACTTTCCCCTTAGGGACTGTGGCCCCATCGGCCTCTCCCTCATTATCATCGGCATCAAATACAAAGAAATTAGCTTTGTATTCATCCGCTTTGGCCAGCTCAATCAGTTCCGAGAGATTGAAGCCGCTAGCATGGATCTCCTCGAGGGTTTCCCTCCGAGATTTGCACCGGGTATATTCATTGCTTTTGCTCTCTCGATCAGAAGCCCCTCACAGCTCAGCTCAAGTATCAGCAGCGTCTTTTAAATAGACGGCCACTTTCTTATCGGCCTTAACTCGAATCTCTTAAGCCCGAGCGTCCACGACCTCAGCCTTCATCTCCAAAAGCTCAGACTCAAGCCTTGCGATCATGCTCATTTGGACCGAGCTATTTTCACGAACATTTTGGAGATGCACCTCAAGGGCAGAAGCCTTGGCCAAAGCATTCTTCTTGGCCGCAACTTGGGCATCTTCCTGAGCCTTTAACACATCACACTCAAACTTGGCTTGACCAATTTCGCTCCAAAGACGTTCCAAGACCTTGGTTTTTTTTTGTAGCAGAGGCTACCTGTCCCTCAACATAGCTTTCGTAGTTTCGGATCCGACTCGCCTCATACCGCAGGTATGCCAACTCCTCTCCCCTTTTGTCACAAAGAATCTTGAGGGATTTCTCCATGTCCAAGGTTTTTCGCAACCTGGCCTCACGGCGAAACATCTCTAACTTAAGCTTGTCAAAGGCCTACGAAAAAGGATCTCAATAAGAAAATGAAAGTGCAAAACTGAAAATCCAATACAATCATCCAAAACTCACCATATAATAGAGCCGCCGAGCCTCCTCAAAAGTCGAGCACGCACCTACCGGCCTGGTCTCATCGGCCCCAGCAGAGCCACTCCCAATAAGAATGTGATCATTTGAGAACTTGCTTGAGTTAGGTTGCCCCTGGCCTTGGACATCCCTCGAAGCACCTTCGATGGGAGGAGAAGACGGAGGCAGAAAATCCATGTCTCTCAAAATACCTTCGATGGGAAAGGAAGACGACATCAAAGGAGGAACCATTTGTCTAAGGCCAGAATCTTCGGGTGCTGCAGGCTCGGCTGATACATCTCCTCTAGGCCTCCTGGCAGGACTTATCTCGCTATGAGCACCATCACCCGGTGAAGGTTCCTTTCGCTTGTTATTCCTCGGTCCCAAAACCAACGACCCTTCCTCTTCTCTGAGGGGGCACGACCTTATCTCATAAAATTCCCCAATGCCTGTGATGACATAATTAGTACACATAAAAGGAAGTAAATTTTAAGATGGAAAAATACACAACACGTACCATGGTGTTTTGCCTCTCATCTACCCTTGGTCAAATCTCGCTACTTATGCTCATCATAGGTCGATCGGGCTGCCAGCTTCCAAGCCCAATCCGTCAGGTCGGGGACCTCGTATGTCATCCACGAGATCGCTGCAAAAAAAAAACATCTTTACAGAATCCGCCTCCATCGTGAGCAAAAATGATAGAAACGCAAGTGTACCACTTACGTGTAAAATTCCATTTCTCGGGAAATGGCAGGAACTTCGCGGGGATAATATTGATAGTCCGTACTCAGACGAATAAATTAATCCACCCTCAGTCTCCACCTTCTTCATCATCAACAACAAAGGTCCTGGTGGATCAACACTGCAAAGTTATCAGGCCTCGGTGATGAAAGGGCCAATACAGCCTAATGAGGTGGCTAAGGGTGATCTCAAGTCTGGCTTCCTTTGCAAATAACCTCATCATCAATACTACCCTCTAGAACGATAGGTGAACCTATGTCAGGGTAGTCGATATTTTTGACAGAAGTCGAGCACGGCTCTATCGAGGGGGCCCAACGTAAAGGGGTACATGTATACGTTCAGGAACCCTTCTAAGTGAGCCATGATACTCTCTTCTGAGGAAGGTACCTGCAATACCACTTCTTCTCCCCATCCGTAGTCTCTCCTCACTGCCTCGAGGTGACTCTCTCCTATTGATGAAATGAATGTCGATGTGTATTCCTAATGGCCCTGAATATTAGGAGGTCTCACTAGCGTAAAGTCCCTCCTCGATACAATACTCTCCGGGATCAGCTCACCAGACACCGGCGGCATACTGCCAACCGAGGGGAAGCAGAGGTGGAACTTTCCTCTTCTGGGTGAACAAGCTTGGGCGTAGTAGCCATAACTATAGTGGAAAACGAAAAGGGAAATGGGAACTTAGGCAAAAGCCTTGAATTAAAATGGTGAAAGAATTGAAGCAAGGAGGAAGAACTCTATAGAAAGGGATAGCTTCTCAAAATAACGGAATCCTCAAGATAATGGCAGAGCAAACTCATATATAGAGCAAGCGGGGACTGTTTGCCTACTTTCAAGGCTAGTTAATTCCAACAATGCCATTATCGCTTTCGGCTAAGTATACCGGTGGGATCATCTCGGTCATTTCACGACTGCGCCATATATGACGTTATCGTATAACGCTCGAGGGATAAAAGATTCCCATGTCAGTCTATCCTCGAGATGGTTCCCGATCTCAAGGATCCCCGATGCCATTATGATAAGCTCTAAAGAGTTATCAATACTGACCCAGCCTCGAGATGGTGCCTGATCTCAAGGATCTCCATCAAAATAAAACTGGGCTCTAATGAGCTATCAACATCAATTCAGCCTCGAGGTGGTGCCCAATCTCGAGGATCCCTATTATTATAACTGTAAGATCTAAAGAACTATCCACATAAACCTAGACTCAAGATGGTACCCAGTCTCAAAGATCTCTGCTATTGCAAGTGCGGGTCATTTACCCGATTCTTTGGTCCACGGGCTATTTGGTCCCAAATCAGTTCTCACTCGAGGGTTATTGATAAAGCCTCAGGTCTATCTTCACATTCGGATCAATGTAAACGGCCTCTCGATTACTTTAGCCAAGGGACCCTCCAAGTTCGAGCTTATCCTCGCTCAGGGCCATCTATAATGCCTTAAGGTTATCTTTATTTTAAGTCTAAGACCAGTTTTTGCTCAGTTAGAGGCTACCCAAGTTCAAGCAAACTATCACTCGGGGACTAGGTGCAAGGCCTAAAATTTATCTTAAAAATTTAGGTGATCGAGCAGACCTATCCCTCGAGGACTATCAACGGAGCTTAAAAGGGCTAAGTTTCATTTCAAGGAAATCCAAGGCCACACTCTCATTCAATTCGAGCTCGGAAGTCCTGGCAACCTAAGTTTGTATCGAAATTGATCCAGGCTTAATTCGAGATATAAAAAAGTTTTTTAGGGAATATCGTGTTAACCATTCAAAAACCAAGGGAATACCTACTTCCCGATCCAGGATTCGGACAAATCAATAATGTCATATGCTTGGATTTCTTAAAAACATAGGTGGAAGGAAATCCAACACAAGTTAAAGGCAAATTGGAGAAGCATTTTTTGTATTAATAAACGATGATTACAAAAGCCCACGAGGGGTTCTTACATAGAAACAAAGAAGCAAAAAATAATAACAGCTAGAAGTCTAAACCTACTCTCAGACGTACATCCTCAGGAACGATATCTATGAGAACCATTTCCTCAGGGATCCCATTTTGATCTTCCAAACAGCATCTTTAAGAATCTCGAAGAAGCAGAAAAAGATGAGGAAGAGATTGTATCCTATCAAAGAGAAAAAGCTTTCAACAGGTGGGGAAAATTGTGGCTTAGTGAAAAATTTGGCGAGTATGGGTCTCGCCAGCACTACTATTGGGGAGCCACTTCTTGAAATATTGCACCAGTGTGGGATGCAAAAGTTAGTAGATGGCGCCAACTCACTCCATGAAAAGCAAAATGAGTGAAGCACCACACCAGGTTGAAGTTAAGGGAGATTAGCAGCAGTTCATGGTCCACATATCCTCTAATACAGGGATAATTCGAAAGCCCGCTCTCATTATTTTGGGCCAACAACAACAACAACAAAAAATCATTACGATGAAAGGCTCTAAAAAGGAGCCATGGCATACTGGCAAAACCTCTATCGTATGACCCTACGGTCACGGGCTTGAATCATGAAGGTTAGAGTTTAGATGAGGATGAAGAGAAGAAAAAGTTTAAAGGCTAATTGAAGAATGGCTGGATGGAGTTTTGATTGAATAAAACATTCATTTATAGAAAGGCGGTAGCATAACCGATGGCGTAATCAATGCCACTGGGAAACATATCGACAGGTGAAATCAATGCTTTTTGGGAAACAGATCGGCGATGATATTATCGCTTTTTGGGAAAATAAACCGGCCATACATTGAATGCTTCTGGAAAAATGACTTGATGGCACACTTAAGTGATAAAAAAAAGTTTACGTCATAAGCATGATGTCATCATAAGAGGTTCAATGAGATCGATGTCAAAATTATTTCTTATCATTTTACTCTAAGAAACGCAGGGGCTATCTGTACGCGGTGAAAATCAGAAGGTCCAATTTTATGATCATTATGACACTTCGTGGGCACGTCTCCAAAGGCGCGAGATAATGGTCAAGTTTTAACCCCGAGTGGTTATCAACGTTTGATCTCAGGGTAGTGCAGATCGGTAGTAATAATGGAAAAATGGGAAGTTCCCAAGGCATGTGATTTAGACTGACCAAGTCTACTAGGCTAGTATGAGCCCGTACCGTGGCATTAAATGGTTGTACCAGCCATATATTTTTGCAATAAATGCATTTGTACTATGTTGGTATTTCCCCTCATATAGAAATGGGACCCTTATCATTTTGTAATATTTAACATTCAATACAAGAACAAGAACATTCTCTCTTCTCTAACTTAAACACATTCTCCCTTGATTCCATTGCTTACATTTATTACATTACTTGCATTTATTGAGTTTCATTAATTGTTCTTCATTTATTACTCATTATTGATCATAAAGAGCTCTTATCAAAGCTCTTAGAATTGTTAGTCCTTCATCGGCTATCCACAGTTTAATACCTAGCTCGACCTCGAGGCCCCGATTCTCAATCACTCAGTTTGCTTAAACATAGCAGTTCTTATCTTATTTTATATTCTCACCCTTAGCATCTACTGCCTAAAAACTAGCATAAAAATAGATCACATATTTTTAGAACCAACAAATCAAATCTAATAGTAATTACCACTTTCAAAGTAAACAACCTATACCACTTAAGCTCCTGGTTATGAAGTTGTCGTGTATCAAACCCCGAGTGCACTACTCGTAGGCGGAACCTAGCTAGTGGGAGCAGCTATACCTGAGCCCAGACAAGCTGTGGTCAGCGAGCTGCAGAAGCTATTGGATAGATGGACTAGGCTACACCCTCATGTCTTCGGAGGTGAGAGACATGAAGATCCTTAGGACTTGATTGATCGGTGCAAGGAAAGACTACATAATATGAGGATATTAGAGTCCTGCAGGGTGGATTTTACTACTTTACAGCTGTAGGGTAGGGCCCGTAGATGGTGGAAGTCTTATCTTCTCGGCAGACCATCAATTCTCCCCTTATGACTTGGAATAATTTCACATGCCTTTTCTTGGATAGGTACATTCTACCCTCTCAGAGGGAAGAGTTTCGATTTCAGTTTGAGCAGCTCCAGCAAGGTCAGATGTCAATGACCGACTATGAGGTGAGATTCGTTGAATTGACTCGCCATGCACTTATATACTTCATACTGATGCAGAGAGTGTGGGGAGGTTTGTTATAGGTTTACACTCTGGAATCCAGGCCATAATGGCTCGAGAGGTTGAGATGGGGACTTCTTAAGATCTAGTTATAGATATAGCTCAAAGGATCGAGGGTGTCCGTCAGCGTAGCCAAGAACAGATGCCGCGGGACAAGCGATTTCGTTATTCTAGAGGATTCCGTGGTACTCCGTCTAGGGGAAGAGGTCAATTTGGGAGAGGTCACGCTAGCAGACCCACTTATCTAGCATCGCCTCCTCCTCAAGGTGCTCCAGTGTGGCCCTATTTCAGCACCATGCAAAAGAGTTCCTACCGCCCACCGGCTATTCATGATTTTTAAAGTGGGTATTTAGGCCATCGGGTCCAGACTTCAGGTCAGTAGTCCACCATTTCGAGGGGTTGTTATGAGTGTGGAGATCCTGGCAACATGAAGAGGTATTATCCCAGACTTCGAGGCAAGGAAGTATAGCAGGGTTCTCAGCTTATAATTATAACACTAGCTGCTGCACCAGTCATCTGGCCGCCCAAAAGCGGAGGGTAGGTGGGTAGGGACCATCCTATAGGTGGAGGCCAGGTAGGTGGAGACCAATAAGGTGGCTCTCCAGCTAGATTCTATGCTTTTCCGGCAAGACAAGATACAATGGCCTTAGATAATGTGATCACAGGTATTATTTCTGTATGCGGTAGGGATGCCTCGGTATTATTTGATTAAGAGTCTACATATTCATAAGGATCATCTCTATTTTCTCATTTCCTAGATGTTCCTCGCGAGTCCTTGGTTACTCCTATCAATGTGTCCACTCCAGTGGGCGATTCTGTTGTTGTGGATTGGGTTTATCGATCCTGCATTGTTACATTATGTGGTTATGAGACTAAAGAGGATCTCTTGTTGCTTTTTATGACCAACTTTGAAGTCATCCTGGGCATGGACTGGTTATCCCTATATCATGACATCCTTGATTTCCATGCCAAGACTATTACCTTGGCGATGCTAGAGTTTCCTAGATTGGAGTGGAAGGGTTCGTCTGTCAGTGCATCTAGTAGGGTTATCTCTTTTCTAATTTTTTGATACATGGTCGAGAAGGGTTGTTGTGCTTACCTAGATTATGTTCGGGATACTACTATAGAGACACCAATGGTCGATTCAGTTCTTAAATTCCGGGAGTTCTCCAATGTGTTTCCTTATGATCTTCCAGCCATGCCACCAGATTGTGATATGGATTTCTGAATTGATTTAGCTCTAGGTACCCAGCCTATATCTATCCTACCATACTGCATGGATCTGAAAGAGTTGAAGGAACAACTTGAGCAGTTTCTAGCAAAGGGGTTCATCAGACCGAGTGTATCGCCTTGGGATGCACCAGTGTTATTTGTGAAGAAGAAAGATGGGACTATGCGGATATGCATTGATTACCATCAGTTGAAAAAAGTTACCATTAAGGACAAGAACCTTTTGTCACGTATTGATGATTAGTTTGACCAGTAAAAGGGTGCCTGGGTGTTCTCTAATATTAACTTGCGATTGGGATACCATCAGTTAAAGATTCGGGATTCAGATATTACGGAGACTACTTTCTGGACTAGATATGGCCATTATGAGTTTATAGTGATGTCCTTTGATTTGACTAACGACCTAGCGGAATTTATTGATTTGATGAATAGTGAGTTCAGGCCATATATTGATTCGTTTGTCATTTTCTTCATTGATGACATTTTGATCTACTCGTGTAGTATGGAAGAGCACGAGAAGCACCTGAGAGTGGTACTTCAAACCTTACGATAATAGAAGCTATATGCTAAGTTCTCCAAGTGTGACTTTTGGCTAGATTCTGCAACATTGTTGGGGCATGTTGTATCAGGAGAGGGTATTAAGGTAGATCCTAAGAAGATCGAGATAGTTCAGAATTGGCCTCATCCTAGTACGGCGACTGAGATCAGAAGCTTCTTGGGGTTAGCAGGTTATTATCGCCAGTTTGTGGAGGGCTTCTCATCTATTGTAGCACCTTTGACTAGATTGAATGAGAAGGGTTCTCTATTTCGATGGTCCGATGATTGTGAGGTGAGCTTTCAGAAGCTCAAGACCTCCTTGACTTCAGCACCGATGTTAGTGTTGCCTTCCGGTTCGGGGATGTACACTGTGTATTGTCATGCTACATGCATTGGTTTAGGTTGTGTATTGATGTAGTTAAGGCGAGTTATTGCATATGCTTTACGTCAGCTGAAGCCCCACGAGAAGAATCACCCGGTACATGATTTGGAGTTAGTCGCGATTGTTCATGCTCTTAAGATCCGGAGGCATTATTTTTATAGGGTGTCCTGTGAGGATTACACTGATCATCGCAGCTTGCAGCATTTGTTTAAGTAGAGGGATTTCAATTTGAGACAGTGCATGTGGCTTGAGTTACTAAAGGATTATGATATTACCATCCTTTATCATCCGGTCAAAGTGAATGCGGTTGCAGATTCCTTGAGCTGAAAGGCGAAGAGTATGGGTAATTTGGCATTCATTTTAGCAAAGGAGAGGACCCTAGCTTTGGACATTCAATCCTTGGCTAACAGACTTGTGAGGTTGGATATTTCAGAGCCCAACTGATTTTTTGCATGTGTCGTCGCTCAGTCTTCACTATTCAAGCAGATCAAGGCTCGCCAGTACGAGGATCCGCACTTTGTAGTTCTCAGATCGACGATACTACAAGGTGGTGCCAAGGAGGTTACTGTTGGTGAAGATGGTGTTCTGTGACTCCGAGGTCTTCTATATGTTCCTAATGTTGATGGGTTAAGGTAAAAGATTCTATATGAGGCACACAGTTCTTGGGATTCTATTCATCTAGGTGAAACAAATATGTATCGCGACTTGAGGCATCATTATTGGTGGCGGTGGATGAAGAATGACATACTTGAGTATGTTGCGAGATGTCTAAATTGCCATTTGGTTAAGTATAAGCATCGAAGGCCAGGTGGCATACTTCACTAGATGGTTATACATAAGTGGAAATGGGAGCGCATCACTATGAACTTCATAGTTGGGTTTCCACAGACTTTGCGGAAGTTTGATGCAGTTTGGGTCATTGTCGACAAGTTGACCAAGTCGGCACACTTCATTCTGGTTGTGACCACATATTATTCAGAGAGGTCGGCCCAGATTTATATTTTAGGAGATTTCTCGGTTGCATGGTGTGCATGTTTCCATGTAGATCGAGGCTTGCAGTTTACTTCGCATTTCTAGAGGGTAGTACAGCATGATTTGGTGACCCGAGTAGAGCTTAGCACAGACTTTCATCCGCAGAACGATAGGCAGTCGGAGCAGACGGTTCAAATCTTGGAAGATATGCTCAGAGCATGTGTGATTGACTTCGGAGGGCAGTGGGATCGATTCTTGCCTTTGGCCGAGTTTGCTTACAACAACAATTATTAGTCCATTATCCAGATGGCTCCATTTGAGGCTTTATATGGTCGGTGATATCGTTCTCCCATTGGATAATTTTAGCCCGGCGAGGCTAAGTTACATGGTACGAATTTGGTGAACGATGCCTTAGAGAAGGTAAAGTTGATTCAAGAACGACCTCGCATAGCATAGTCCAGACAGAAGAGTTACGCGGATCAGAAAGTGCGTGATTTATAATTTATGGTGGGCGAGAAGGTTCTCTTGAAAGTCTCTCCAATGAAGGGAATCATGAGGTTCGGGAAGAAGGGCAAGTTGAGCCCAAGGTTTATAGGTCCATTTGAGGTGTTAAGACAAGTTGGAGAGGTTGCTTATAAGATTGCTTTGCCTCCAAGTTTATCGAGAGTTCATCCGATTGTCCACGTGTCTATGCTCTGAATGTATCATGCCGACTGGTCGCATGTGTTAGACTTCAGCACGGTTCAACAAGATGAGAGCTTGGGTTATGAGGAGGAGCCAGTTACTATTGTTTATAGGCTGGTATTCCAGTTGAGGTCCAAGAAGATATCTGCAGTAAAAGTTCAGTGGGGGGTCCAACCAATTGAGGAGGCGACTTGGAGGCCGAGGAGGACATACGGAGCAAATATCCACACTAGCACTCCAGGTATGATTCTAGACCCGTTTGAGGACGAACGTTTGTTTAAGAGGTAGAGAATGTAACTACCCAACCAGTCGTTTTGCTTTCTAAATCTCCGTTTTCCTAGATATGATGCCCTGTATGTGTTTTAATTGCTTTGTAACTTGCAGGGATAGTTAGTTATGGATTTAGAAAGGTTCGGGTTGAAATCGAAACATTTAGTTCCTTAATGTTGTCTAAAAAGGGATAAGTTTGACTTGAGTCCTTATTTTGAGTAAACGACCTCGAGACCAGGATTTGACGGTTCCAACAGGTTCAAATGATGATTTTGGACTTGGGCTTATGCTCGGATCGGGTTTTGGATGATCCGGGAGCATTTCAGCGCTTAATATTGATAGTTGGAACATTGAAGGTTTTAAAGTTCTTTAAATTTGGTTTGAAGTAGGATTTGGTGTTACGAGATGCAATTGAGATTCCGAGCCTGGGAATAGTTTTATATGGTGATTTAACACGCAAAATTTGGAGTTATTCCGAGTAGTTTAAGTTTGTTTTGGTGCGTTCGAAGTAAATTGGAAGAACTTGAAGTTCATAAGTTGTTTTGGGTTGCGATTCTTAGTTTTAGTGTTGTTTTTTGCATTTCGAAGGTGTGAGCGAGTCTGTTTTATGATTTCAAACTTGTTGGTATATTTGTACAGGGCCTCGGTGGGCCCGGATGCCATCAGACGATGTGCGAAAGTCATTTAGACTTGGATGAATAGCTGAAGCATTAGGTTTCTGGTGCAATCGCACCTACGAGGCAATGGCCACGAGTGCGACTCGTAGAAGCGAGCCAAGGATCGCAAAAGAGGCCTGAGCTGGCCAGGACTGGACCGCAAATACGGCAAAGCTTCTGCAGAAGTGGGCTCACAGATGCGATATGACAATGGTCGAGCATGTTCCGCAGAAGCGGTCCCACAAAAGCAGAGTCCTACCGCAGATGCGGAAACACCGCTGGGAAAAAAGGGTTACATTTAAGTCGAGATTTAGGCTCATTTCACCATTTCTCTCACTTGTTGGTCGAATAGAGCTCTTGGAAGAGGGATTTTCACCTAGCACTTTGTGGCAAGTGATTTCTATACAATATAAGTTTAAAACATAGATTATGGGTAGATTTTAACATATAAAATTGTGAAATTATATGTTTAGATAAAAAACATAGGTTTTGATAAAAATAATATTTAACCACGAAAATGACTACGGAATTGGGTAAAAATTTAATATTTTAGTTCGTAGAGTAATGGGCAACACTTATCTTCGAAATTTTCCTAAATTCAGGCATATGGACCCGGGGGTAAATTTTAGGAATTTTCCAATTTGGGTTGGGCAATTACTCCAATAGTTAGATTATAAACTTTTGAGTATATATTGAGTTATTTATACAATATTTGGCTAGTTTCGGGCTGTTTGGCACCAAGTTGAGTATTTAAAGCATACTTGTGGATCGGAAGTGAGCTTGAGAACGAGGTAAGTCTCTTGCCTAACCTTCTAATAGGGAACTCATCTCCTTAGGTGTAATGTTATGAATTACTTGTGTGGGGAGCTACATACGCACTAGGTGATGAGAGTCCTCACGTAGCTATATTACATGTGAAGTCCGGGTAGTTTTAGATTTACATCATGCTTGTTTGCACTGTTACGTCGATTATGCATATTAATTATCTTAAATAGAGCCGACATTAAGGATTTTAAGATTTAAAGCCTCCGGTTTAGATTTCTTACGCTTGGAAAGAATTGAATAATTTTATAATAACTCTGCGAAATCCATGTTCACTCGTGTCGCAAGTATTTTCGCGAGCGAGGTAAATTCCTCTACTCTCATGGGAGGATCCGTTCGCCTCGGCAGGTTAATAGATGCATCTATGTTTCGTGTCGTTCGACCCTCGGCGATCCGCACACACACTATATATATACGATCTCGGCATAAATCGTGCGTGTCAATACTCGAAGCCTAGGTATACTTGATATTATGTTATGGCACTAGAGGTCATTCTTCTTTAATTTAAAACTTGACTCGGGAATTATTGTTTGTCGAAAAATTATTTATTCACTGCTTATTATTGAGTTCTTACTATTGTTACACATTCTATGCTTATTTATATTTTGCGTATTTTATTTGTTGGCCCATAGTAAGTGTCGATGTCGGCCCCTCGTCACTACTTCTTCGAGGTTTGACTGGATACTTACTAGGTACATGTTGTTTATGTAATTACGCTACACTTCTGTACTAATCGTGCAGGATCTGAGGTATGTGCATCTTGCGGTCACACCGGCGCGTACTACCAACACCCTGAGGCCTAGTGGTGAGCTGCTTCTCCTGAGCCGTTCTGCATTTAGTTTCTATCTATTTTATTTTAGACAGTAGTCAGAGTTTTGTATATTCTACTAGTTGCTCATATATTTGTGATATTAGGTCTTGAAAATTATGCTAATAGACACTTTTGGAGTACTTATTTTGTCATATGTGTTCGTACTCTTTATTTGATTAAATTTCTCAATATTTAATAATTAAAAATTTAACTATTATTAAATTGTTAAAAGAAACAATCGTTGTGACAGTTGAGTGATTTCTCTCTCGGTTAAATATTCGCAGCAGAATTATACATAAATATTATATAGATATGGCGCTTGCTGATAGAGATTTCCCGGGTAAACATTCTCTTCCTTTTAACCAGGTGAATTGTGATAATGAAAGCTCGTTCCTTTTGTGTTTTATTGCAAAAATTTTGTTTCCATTTCTTTTGTTAGGACGAATAATATTGCCGTTGCTTACATTGGGTGGAATTGCTCTTTCGATGAATTATTACGGGTTTTGGGTAAAAGACCGAGAAGTAAAGTTCTATTCTGGTCAAGAGCAGGTCAATTAATCAAAAAGTATTTGGTACCTGATCACGTAGAGAAAGAGAAAGCTTTGGTAGAGATATGTGCAAAATCTGTTTTTATTTTCGGAAAAGGATTCAAAATATTTTAAACTATTGAAAAATATTTAAAAATACCCTTCATTTATCTATTGTGTCAAAAATATCCTTCCATCCACCTTTTTGGTTCAATTATGCCCTTTGACCATTAGATCAATGCTGAATTAAAAATAATTATTGATCTTTTTGTAAAACTTTAAAAAAATATTTTACAAAATATTTTTTGTTTTCTTAAACTAATGCACCAGTAATCCACTAATTTAATAAAGTCTTCTTCTTTTATTTTTGAGTTTTTACTAAAAAAAAAATCAGTTTTTACAAAAAAAAATATATTATTTTTTATTTTTTCAGTTTTTAAAGCATTTTTTTTGTAAAAGCTGGAAAAAAATTGTAAAAATCTTTTTAGTGTGATACACACAGCCCATTCAGTTGTTTTTTACTTTGTTTTTAGATTTATGGCTAGAAAACAAAAATAGAAAATAAGTTTCAAATGGAGGAAACAAAAGAAAGGGTGGAATATGATTAGTTTATTTGTCTCCCAATGATCGACTTGCTGCTAAGGCTGTATGGTGGTCCGGGCCCGGGCCTAAATGGGCCAAACAGGCCGGGCTTAACGGGCCTGGGCTCTGGCGGTCCCGGGCCTCACAGTCCCGGGCTTTGTGAGCTCAACGGGTGGGACCAGCCCGTGTGGTCCTGTGCTAAACGGGCCGGGCTCGTGGGCTTAGCGGGCATAACGGGCTTTTTTATTTTTGGGCTTTTTTTTTTAATTTTTTTTGTTTAAGGCAATTTCTTGTAAACCATATCATGGCTATATAAAAATATATGTAGTATATATGTAGATTCTAATTATTAAAGTGCTTGACGAAAAAGTAAAATAAAACAATAGTAAAATTAAATTGCCATGCATAATAAATTAATAACAAAGTACAACATGAAGCATAAATACGTCTAATAATTTTAAAATAACACAAATAGTTGAAAAACCTTAAAGACGAATTTGCGGATAAATACTATCAACACAATACTTTATATGCCTCCTTAAAATGCCTCAGGTACACCCTGAACGAAAATTTAAGACTCTTCCACAGTTCTTGCACTTTAATCTTTGGCCTTCTTCATTTTCTTCAAGCACTTCATAGTAATGCGAAATAAACAAGCACATTCTTTCCGAACGAGGCATGATGTAACTTGAAAATTAAGATTGAGACTTGAAGTCTTGAGAGATTGAGAGAAATTTAGATTGAGAAATGAGTATTGTGTATTGAAATGAAGAAGATGGAGGGGGATATTTATAGTGTTACAAAAGGTTAGTTTTGTAAATTGAACAAAATAAAAAAATGGCTATTTGTATAATATGACCGTTTTTTCTCATTGGGATTTGGGGGTGGGGCCCTCATTTTGAAAAATCTTGTTTAGTAGTATATATAGTATACTAGTATAGTATATATAATATATATATAGTATACTAGTATAATATATATATATATATA
>MU732950.1:86825-105688 GCA_026770625.1 Nicotiana glauca | reverse complement strand
TATCCATATATAATAGCAATTTATATATATACATACATATATCATTTACAAGAAATTGTATTAAACAAAAAAAAAATTTTAAAAAGCCCATTAGGCCCGCTAAGCCCACGAGCCCGGCCCGTTAAGACCAGGACCACAGTGTGTTTAGGCCCGTCACGGGCCGGTTCAACCCCCCAGGCCCACCAAGCCCGGGACCGCCAGAGCCCAGGCCCACCAGGCCCAGGACAGTGAAGACCGACCCGTCAGGCCTGTTTAGGCCCAGGCCCGGCCCACCAAGCAGCCTTACTTCTCGGGAGACCATAGATACAAAACATGAGGGCAGTGCCTTCGACTCTACATCAGATGATGAAGTTCCCAATAGAGGACGGCGTGAAAATGGTTTACGGAGAGCAACACGCTGCAAAGGAAATATTTGGAGTCGATGAAGTGACATCGATACCAGAGTCTTCGACCTTGGAGAAATCAAGCACCAAAGGTAAGCAGGTGGCTAAATAGCAATCACCGCCCCCAGCCTCGACGGAATGGGAGCAACCGGCAATCAAAGACGAAGAAGAGAATTTCCTTACTCGTCGAACCTTCGTCATTCCCGAAGAGTCCGATGCAACCAAATCAACTATCGAGGAACTGCATGTCACGACCCAATTCCCACACTCATCGTGATGGCATCTCTCATGAAGAGGCCAGCCAGAACAACGCCAACACCTCCTTTAAAGCAATTAATTAACATTAACAATTCTAACACATGCTTGACATAGCAAATAATGCGGAAATAGCAATAATAACGAGGGAAACCATCCCGACACAGCTCAAACCGGGATGTCACAAGTCATGAGCTACAACAGAGTTTGTAATAAGTCTACGAAATATAAAATCTGATACAATAGTCTGAAGGAACTCAAAAGATAAAAAAATAGGGGAGACAAGGGGTTGCGGATGTCAACAGCTACCTTGTCACTCCGACTCGCTGCCTGGTCTGGAAAGAATCACTGCTCAGGTGCAGACTCCTCTATACCTGTATCTGCACACATGGTGTAGGGAGTAATGTTAGTACTCCGACCCAGTGAGTAATAATAATAAATAATAACCGAAGGCATGAAAACGCATAACTGCACAAAGCATATCTATATCAGGTAGTAAAAACAGTAAAATAGTAGAACAGTAAAGAACCAAATGAAATCTCCTTTTAAAAATCAGGTAAATCAGGTAAAACAACAGTAGATAGTGATTAGAAATTTGCCCCTCGGGCCCAGTATCAATCGCTTAGAACAGTATAAGCCCCTTGGGCTCAGTATCAGTCACTCAGCAAAATATCAGCTCCTCGGGCTCACTCTCATATCACATGGGTACCCGTGCTCATTGTGCGTGTACAGACTCCAGAGGGGCCCCTTACAGCCCAAGCGCTATATCAACATAAGGCCTGAAAGCCTTCTCACATCAAACTTTAGGCCTGAAAGCCTCCTCACAATACACTCAAGGCCTTAAAGTCTCCTCACATATCACTCGAGGCCTANCACATAATATATACATAACATATATATAAACACATAATATATATATAACGTACTATATATATACACCATAATATATGTATATAATGTATATTGTATAGTATATACATACATAATATACTAGTGTACTAAATATATTATATTATATACTATATATACTACAAAATAAAAAATTTTAAAATTAGGGCCCCACCCCAAACGACCATATTTTTAAAATAGCCGTTTTTTGTTTTTTATTCAAATTACACAAATAACCTTTTCTAACACTATAAATACCCTCCTCCCTCTTCTTCATTTCAATACTCAAAACTCATTTCACAAACTAAATTTCTCTCAATTTCTCACTCTCCACTTTTCAACACTTAAAGTGNGTAAATCAGGTAAAACAACAGTAGATAGTGATTAGAAATTTGCCCCTCGGGCCCAGTATCAATCGCTTAGAACAGTATAAGCCCCTTGGGCTCAGTATCAGTCACTCAGCAAAATATCAGCTCCTCGGGCTCACTCTCATATCACATGGGTACCCGTGCTCATTGTGCGTGTACAGACTCCAGAGGGGCCCCTTACAGCCCAAGCGCTATATCAACATAAGGCCTGAAAGCCTTCTCACATCAAACTTTAGGCCTGAAAGCCTCCTCACAATACACTCAAGGCCTTAAAGTCTCCTCACATATCACTCGAGGCCTAAAAGCCTCCTCACATATCACTCGAGGCCTGAAAGCCTCCTCACATCACGCTCAAGGCCTGAAAGCCTCACTCAGTCCAGAAACATCATAAGCCCCTCGGGCATCAATAAAATATTAGTTCTCAGCCCAAAAAATAGTGAAATATCAGTAAAGTCTCAAATATCAATTATAAAGGCTGAGTTTGCAAAACAATATAATCATTAGGACTGAGTTCAAATATCGTGTCAAAATAGTGATAATAATCCCGAAGGGTTCAAATAATCGGCATTAAGCCCAAAACATAACAATAAGCCCAAATCACGATGATAATCAAATCAGCTTAGTCAAATATGCGGTAAAATATCAAACGGGACAAACCAAGTCACGATCTCCAATAGTAAACAACCCCGCGCTCACCATTAAGCACGTGTTTCACCTCAATATAGCACTACGTTGTGCAAATCCGGGGTTTCAAACCCTCAGGATATTATTTACTATCATTACTCACCTCAAGCCAGCCAAAATCTTAGCTCATTGTGCCCTTGCCTCTCAAATCGACCTCCTCGTGTGTCGGATCTAATCAAAACCATAACGAATACTTCACAATAGGCTAAGGGAACATAACCCAATCGAAAAGAATCGAAAAATATCAAAAATCACGAAATTTGGAAAACCTGAGCCCACATCTTGAAACTTAGAAATTTTCATGGCAACGAGTTCCTTATCTCGCCACGAGTCTATACACGCCAAAAACTCTCAATTTGGACCACAAATGGCCCCTCAAATTCCAATTTTAAATCTTAAAATCCCAATTCCTAGTTTCTTCCAATTTAGCTAAATTCTCGAGAATTTCAAGAATAATTCCGCAAGATAATCATGTTTTAACTCATAAAACTTACCTCCAGTCAATCTTCTTCGAATCCCTTTTCAAATGCTCCCAAGTAGCTCTCACAATGCTAAAAAATGGTGGAAAAATGGGTTTGGGTTCGCGGATGAAATATTTTTAACATTCTGCCCGGATCACTGTAGCGTACTCTATGCGATCGCATCCTAACCTCTACGATCGTAGAGCACAAAATTTCCAGTCCCTCAAAATACCCTATGCGATTGCGACAAACCCCCTGCGATCGCAATTCATTAGCACTTAACACTGTGCGATCGCAACCCTCAGTATGCGATCGTATTGAACAATCAAACATCCCCTCCAAATCCTTCTATCTGATCACAGAGACCCTCCTGCGATCGCAGAGAACAAATGTCTGCAACACTGAACCTGCAATTTTTGCAACATCCTAAGTCCCAAAAATAGTCCGTTAGCCATCCGAAATCACCCCGAGGCCCCCGGGACGTCAACCAAAAGTACCAACACATCTTAAAACATGATTCAAACTTGCTCCAATCATCAAAACACCTCAACTAACACCAAAATTATTAAACTACATCAAATTCAAGCCTAAGTTCTTTTAAAACTTTCGAAACATGTATTTGATCAAAAACCCGACCAAAACACCTTTGAATGACCTAAAATTTTGCACGCACATCCCAAATCACCTAACGAAGCTATAGCAACTCTATGAATCCCATTCCGACCCTTGGATCAAAATCTCACCCATCAACCAGAATTTACCAAAATGCTAACTTCGCCAATTCAAACCTAATTCTACATCGGACTTCCAAAACCAATTCCGGTCACGCTGCTAAGTCACAAATAATCTCCCGAAGCTAACCGAATCACCAGAATTCACATCCAAGCCCTCTAAATCATAAGTCAACATCCGGTTGACTTTTCCAATAAACCCTTCCTTAAAGAGACTAAGTGTCTCGTTTCCTTCCAAAACCAATCCAATTCGACTCATTCACCCAAGATTCTTATAATGAAACATAAGGAAGTAGAAAATGAGGAAAACAGGGCAATAACTCATATGAAGACGGGCCGGGTTATCACACTACAGTAGGTCATACTGATCGAATACATGCCGAGAGAAAGGTATACCTGGAAACATGATGAACCCCCGAACTCAGGAAAAAACTCATTTAATTTATTATTAATAATATGGATTGCTTGGTCCTATTTAGATATGACAGGGATTCCACAAAAAATCATAACACACTAGTTAAGCCTCGACCCCAGGTTCAAACCAGTAAAACAAAAAAAGAGGCTCCAGTCCGAGGTGAAACATGTATTCATAAAGGACGAGGTGACCAAAATTCTTAAAATATGGTCTATTCGAGAAGTAAAATACGCCAAATGGTTAGCCAACATAGTTGTAGTTCCTAAAAAAGGAAACAAACTTAGAATGTGCGTAGATTACAAGGATTTAAACAAAGCATGTCCAAAAGATTCTTTCCTATTGCCCAACATCGATCGTATGATCGATGCCACGGCCGGCCACGTGATCCTAACTTTTCTCGACGCCTACTCCGGGTACAATCAAATTCAGATGGACCCGGAGGACCAGGAAAAGACTTCGTTTATCACTAATTTTGGAACTTATTGTTACAACGCAATGCCCTTCAGGCTAAAAATGCAGGAGCTACATACCAACGCCTTGTTAACAAAATGTTCAAAGAACAGATAGGTAAAACAATGGAAGTTTACATCGATGATATGTTGTTTAAGTTCCTGTGTGCAGAGAACCATTTAACTTATTTGCAGGAAACATTCAAAATTATGAGAAAGTACAACATGAAGCTTAACACAGAGAAATATGCCTTCGGAGTTGGCTCAGGTAAGTTTCTCAGCTTCATGGTATCGAATCGGGGTATCTAAATTAACCCTGACAAGATCAAGGTCATCGAGGATATCACAGTCGTGGATAGAGTGAAGGCCGTGCAAAGGCTAACTGGACGAATAAATACCTTGGATTGATTCATTTTGAGGTCATCAGATCGAAGTCACCGATTCTTTTCCTTGCTAAAAAAGAAAAATAATTTCACGTGGACCCCAAAATGCCAGCAAGCCTTGGAAGAATTGAAGCGATACTTATTGAGCTCGCCTTTGCTTCACACCCCGAAGGTAGATGAAAAACTTTACCTATACATGGCAGTATCTGAGATAGCGATAAGTGGGGTACTAGTTCGAGAAGAACAAGGTATGCAATTCCCTAATTTGTTATGTAACAGGAACTCTAGGAGATGCTGAAACTAGATATCCTTACTTAGAAAATTTAGCACTTTCATTGATAAGCGCATCTAGAAAGCTAAAGTTGTATTATCAGTGTCATCCCATATGCGTATTAACAACTTACCCCTTTGAAATATTTTGCATAAGCCCGAGCTATCGGGTTGATTGGCCAAATGGGTTGCCGAACTTAGCGGGTACGATATCAAATATTAACCCCGAACGGCCATCAAGTCAGAAATCCTAGCTGACTTCATGGCAGATTTTATGTCGACCCTAGTACCCAAAGTGGAGAAAGAACTCCTACTAAGATCAGGTACATCATCAGGGGTATGGACCCTTTTCACAGACGGTGCCTCGAACGTGAAAGGGTCCGAGATTGGCATTGTCTTAAATCCACCTGCGGGTAGTACCATTAGATAATCTATGAAAACTTCTAGGTTGAATAATAATGAGGTCGAGTATGAGGCCATGATTGCAGGTCTCGAGCTAGCTAAGAGCTTGGGAACAGACGTCATTGAAGCCAAGTGCGATTCACTGTTGGTGGTAAACCAAGTAAACAAGAGTTTTGAAGTTCGAGAGGATAGGATGCAACAGTACTTGGATAAGCTACAAGTAACTCTGCACCGCTTCAAGGAGTGGACTTTGGATCATGTGCCTCGAGAATAAAATAGTGAGGCCAATGCATTTGCTAACCTGGGATCCTCGGTTGAAGAAAATGATAGCGTCCTAGTGAGTGTCATCCAATTATCGAGGTCTATGGTTGAAGAGGGCATGCCGAGATAAATTCTACAAGCCCGACTTGGGATTAGAGGAACAAGTACATCGATTATTTGAAAAAAATGGAAAACTCCCATTGGACCACAAAGAATCGAGGGCCTAACAAACCAAGGCTGCTAGGTTTGCATTAGATGAAGATAGAACATTGTACAAGAGCATTTGATGGACCATTAGCGGTATGTTTAAGGCCGAGGGACACCAATTACGTTCTGCGAGAAATCTAAGAAGGTACTTGTGGGAATCACTCCGGCACCGAGTCTTTGATTCGCAAAATTATCAGAGCTGGGTATTACTGGGACAACATGGAGAAAGATACGAAGGAGTTTGTCAAAAAATCTGATAAGTGCAAACGATTTGCACCGATGATCCATCAGCTCGGAGAACAACTTCACTCGGTCCTATCCCCGTGGCCTTTTATGAAATGGGGAATGGACATAGTCGGTCCTCTACCAATGGCCCCAGGTAAAGCTAAGTTTATTTTGTTTATGACTGATTATTTTTCTAACTGGGTGTAAGCATAGGCCTACAAGAAGGTTAAAGAAAAAGAAGTTATTGACTTCATCTGGGACCATATCATATGCCGGTTCGGGATACCTTTCGAGATCGTATGTGATAATGGGAAGCAGCTCGTCGACAGCAAGGTAACGAGGTTCCTCGAAGCACATAAATAAAGATCTTATCAACACCGTAACACCCAACTGGAAATGGATAGGCCGAGTCCACAAACAAAACTATCATTCAAAACCTAAAAAAAGGTTGGACGATGCGAAGGGAAAATGGAGAGAAGTTCTACCCGAGGTCTTTTGGGCATATCGAATAACATTGAAGTCTAGCATGGGGGCTACTCCATTTTCTTTGGTATATGGCTCCGAGGCCCTTATCCCTGTCGATGTCGGAGAACCTAGTGCCAGGTTTTGACATGCATCGGAGGAGTCAAATCACAAGGTTATGAATACTAGCCTCGAGCTATTAGATGAAAAACGAGGAGCAGCACTTTTTCGGATGGCCTTGTAGAAGCAAAGAATCGAGAGATACTACAATAGAAGGACGACCTTTGACACTTTGGAATCTAGGACTTAGTTCTACGAAAAGTCACCCTCAATACTCGAGATCCAAATGAAGGGAAACTACGCCTGGATTGGGAAAGACCGTACCGAGTCCTCGGAGTTTTCGGCAAAGGGTCTTACAAACTTGCCATGTTGGAAGGCGAGCAATTGTCAAATAATTGGAACGTATCACCTCTCAAACGATACTATTGCTAAGGTATGACTTTCCCTTTTTGTCCATTTGAATTTGAAACTAACACATTACAGGTGTTCGATCGAAGCTAGCGAAGGCACCTTTTTACACGAAGGCCTCAGGTTTTAAAGCATGCGTTGCACTCTTTTTCCCTTAGATCAAATTTTGTCTCAAATGGATTTTACCGACGAGGTTTTTAACAAGTCAAAAACTTGTGCTACCTAAGACGAACTCAACAGTATCCAAGGCTTCTTTTCAATCGACCTCGAATACTGGGTGGCATCACCCCTGGAGGTTATATTTTCGAGGAAAATACTTTGCGCCAAAGAGGGCCTCAATAGGAGAACTTTGTAATGGGCCAAATGGTCAGATGAACCATGTCGATTTAGAATAGTCGAGCCCCGACGGAAAAACATGTACGCATGTATCAATTTTTGAAAGAAGCATTCTTTCTATAACAAAACACTTTGTGTCTCAAAGAAGTCTACTATTATACGAGTTTCATACTTATAATCCTACGGGAAACGACTCAAGAGCTAGAATGCAAATGCACCCCGAATAATCGGGGACTGTCTTCGACAGTCAACACATCCGAGTCATCGAAAACTCAAACTCATAAGACCTCAAGGAGGCATCCCCTCGGTATAAAGGCCAAGGCCATCATACTCGGGGACTAACCTCTCGAACAAGTTTGAAAGGTTATCAGGAAACAAGTCCAAGAGACATACCCAAAGGCTATGGCAATATTAAAGAGTACGATCATATAAAAAGGCTACGGCCGAAATAATATGGTTCGGAGACTTCCGACTTCCGCCATAAATTAAAGGCCTTTGAAAAACCGGTTAAATCAGCCTACCCTCGACAAAAGCAAATGATAAAGGGCTTTGATAAAATCAGCCCTCGAATAATTAAAAGGCTTTGATAACATCAACCTTCGGAAAAACCTCAAGAAGTACTCGATTATCGTTACACAAACAAATTACAAATGAGCTTCTAATCGATTGAACCTTCGAAAAACCCAATGGGTACAAAAAATACATGCTAAGGCATAAGAAAATTTTCACTAAGTCTTTTAGCCGACAAGAGGGAAAAACTATAGCCGCTTAAGAGGATGAATTGGCCCAACTTAAAGAATCTAAGGGCTGGCCTAAAAGAGCCTAAGGGACAATATAAAAGAGCCTAAGGGCCAATATGAAAGTCCTTAAGGGCCAAAGCATGTGGAGTTCGAGACCTTACTCTCACTCAAATCGGACTCAAGAGTCCTATCATCCCGAACTCGCGTGAAATTGACTTAAGCATAGCTCGAAGACTAACAAAAACCTTAAGAGGTATTCTATTCTAAGTTTGAGGATCACCCCTTGATCACTAAGAAACCTAACGGTTGTTATATTCAGAATCTGAGCCAAGGTTCACTTGATCATTGAACTTATCAAAATTTTCACAAAATAAAGACAATGCAGAATCGGAGATGAAGCAAAGGAATTTCATATATTTGTATAGATGTTTACAAAATATATTTACAATACCCACAAGGGGACCTTGCACAAAAACACAAAAACAAAATAAAGGAACCTAAATCTACTTCGGGGCCACACCCTCGGGAGCTACATCTTCGTGAGTCGCGTCTTCAGGAACCTCCTCCTCTGGGACTTTATCTTCATCTCCTCCGCTCTCAGAACCACTAGCTGAATCCTTGTCATCAGAGAGCAAAGCGATAGCCTCTTCCTCCAAAGTTTTTACCTTTTCAATGTCAGCTAAGAGGTCGAAACCACGAGCATGCACCTTCTCGAGGGTTTCTTTCCAGGACTGTCGCCTGGCATGATCGAGAGCACATAATACCTTGACTTCAGCCATGGTGGAGATCTCCTATGCTTGAGCACTAGCAGCTTCAGCATCAACTCAATACGAAGACATAAATGCCTTTGCATCAGATTTGGACTTTGCAAGCTCAGCAATAGATTTAGCTCCGAGCTCCTCGATTTTATGGTTTCGAGCCAGGCTTTCCTCCTTTATACTTTGAAGTTGGCGTTCAATCGAAGTCAGCTGCTCCCGAAGAGTATCTTTCTCTGAGGCGAGATGGTCCAACCCTTGTTTCTACCTTAAGGTCTCAGCCTCCTTCATCTTGAGCTCCTCTCGAAGCTGCTCCACCAGCTCGCCCTTCTGCTGGGCCTGTAAAGATGAAGTGTTAGTCACTTAATCGGATAAATGCATAAAAAATCCTCAATGGTTATATTACCTTTTCAACAAGTTTAGTCTATTTTCGATGAGCCTTCGCCAACTCAACTCGGAGATCCCTGATCTCCTCCTCTTTCTAAACATAAAGGCACTTAAGGCCATCCCCCTCTTCTGTGAGCTTCTTGAGCTCGACCTTACAGCGAGCATGCTCGGTTCGAGACTTGACAAATTCTTCTCGATGGAGCGTTACAGCCTTCACAAAAGGAAAAAGTTAGACTCAGAACAATAAAGATAAAACACAGGCATAATATTAAGAGCAGAAAATTACTTGTTTGAAAGCTGCTGGGCCTTATCAAAAATAAATAAGACATCTGGGTCAAGACCATCTTCAACCCCTACAAGGCATTCTTGAAAGATATCATTCCCTTGGATCTAGTTCCCACATCAGGAGTTATCATGTTCCAGGCATCTCGAAAATTGCCCCTCGGAGAACTCAGGACCAGGAAGTGATTCATCCATATTGATTACCCCTAGTGATTCACTAGGGACATGCTCTTCTCTACGGAGAGCCTTGGAATCTGGTCCCTCGATCTCGCCCTCCAATTGACTTCCAAGAGAAGGTGCTCTTTTGTTGTCTGATGGCTCGGGGACTTTTCTCTAATTCCCCTCAGATATTTCTTTAGTTCGAGAATGAACCGCTCAGCCACCATTAGTTCAATGGTTTTCGAAGCGCCATCGTTTCTCTTTTTCGAACTACTAACAACAGTCATCATCTTCAACCTCTTCCTCATCCCGAAGATGTTGGGCCATTTCTGGAAACAGTGCCACGGTATCGGCCTTAGTCTTTCGAGCCTTGCTTTTCTTTGGCTTCGGCAAATTTTCAGGCGATCCCCTCTTTCTTTTCTTTTTTGTGGAGGGTTTTGGGATTTCCTCTTCACTGGGTAGGGGCGGATGCATAGCAACAGCGTCTACGAGGCCTGCATAAAGATGCAGTAAGTATTTCACTAAGGAACACAGGAATGCAAACAAGATAACTCACCATGGTTTTTAGCCTCATATCGGCCCTTGTCCTGGTCATGCCAGCTGCGTTTTGCATATGAAGAAGTGAAGGCTAGTTGTAGTACCCAACCTTCGAGGTCTGGGACCGCACCAGGAAACCATGCAACAACTACACCATCAGAAAGGGATTGGATCGAGAAAGGGATGAGGTCGAGAAAGAGTAAGGAAAGCAAAATATAAAGTCATTATTAATAAACCTCTACTTACATTTCATGTTCCATTCCTCGGGGAATGGCATCCTCTCAGCAAGAATCATGTCGGAGGTCCTGATTCGGACAAACTGGCTCATCCATCCTTGGTCCTTGTCCGCATCGATGCTGGAGAAGAGAGATTTCCAGGATCGGCATTGTAACTTTATTAGACCACCTCGATAAAGTCAAGGGTTATATAGTCTGATCAGGTGGTCGTAGGTGAAAGGAATCCCCTCAATCAAGCTCGAGAAGTATCTAATTACGTGGACGATGCGCCAAAATGAAGGTTAGATCTGGCCAAGCGTCACCTGGTATTGTTGGAAAAAATCAAGAATAACTGGATCTGTGGGACCAGATCTCGATCTTCAGGACCCACTGTGAATGGGTAGGTATACACGCTTAAGTACCCTGCCTTATGAGTAGTGATAACCTCTTCAGGGGAAGGGATCACTACATATTTGTTCTCCTAGTTGTAGTCCTCACCTACTCAAGCTCTCTTTCGGTTATCAAGAAGATGTATCGGGACCTGGGCTTACATCGACCTGGTGTCGATGCAGGTTTATCGACTTTTAAATCGGATGTTAGATCGCACAGCGGGGCAATACACTCCTCGATATGAGGTGTCACCATCGTTTTTCTTCTGGCCCGCCGTGACAATGAAGAGGCTTTTTCTTTTTGAGGAACAGTCATAGATGTTTTAGCCATGGCGGTTTATAAATTTAAAAGAGGAGAAAGAGTAGCTCTATAGTAAGAGCAAATTGAGAAGAAGGTGAACTCAACGAAGTTAAAGGAGATAAGGATATTTCAAGAATGATTTGAGAAGTAAAGTATGCAAAAATCATGAAAGAGGCCTATTTATAGAGGCTTCTTAAGCGTATTGGGGAAGCCAAATAGCCAACCATCAGCCGCCTCCAATCAATAATCTTGGGAACTATTTTTCAATCACTTCAGTCGTTGACATTACGAGATTGACATCTTTATCAGGGCATCGAAACATCGAGGATCAAACCATTTCTTATCGTCTTACACTAAGAAATACGGGGACTATCTGTATACGGTTGATATTAGGTATGCCCAATCTCCCAGGCTCGAGGGGTCGCCTTAGGCCCGAGTTCAGATAAGGTCGAGTTCGAGCTCGATAGATCAGACTTGAGTTTGAAGATAGAGTGTAATGCCCGATGATTGAAGTATAATAGATACTGAAGCCGAGCATGCTAGACCCCAAAATAATGCTATTATGGATTTGTAATAAAATGAGCGAGATTCCTGCCACGTCCCCAAAATCATGGCACAAATCCCGGAATAGAATTGTATGATTCCGTACTAGGTGGTTAGACAGCTCTCCCAATAAGATTCATTACTATAAATGGAATGTACCTTATTCAGGGCTCCCCAATTATATAAAGGGGACCCCAATCGTTTGTAAAGATCATCTAATCATTGGAAAACAATATACTCTCTACTTTTCGCTCATTGTTCATCATAATTGTCCTTTAACTTTATTGTTCTTACTTTATTATTCTTGATTCATCTCGAGGTCATTGAGCTCGAGGTCGATACTGCTTAAGTAACACTGGTTTGATTCACTTTTTTTTCATCTATACTTTATACTTCTTCATTATTAATTGGTGTTAAACTAAATCACATATCTTTAAAACCACAAATCAAATTTAATTGTTACTCGTATTTTTGAGGTAAACCAAGCCTTTCAAAGGGCAATATATATGAATTATAAATAATATACAGTTATTACGAGTAATTAACAAACTTTAGAGAACTTTGGTATATACACATAAATTATGGTATAAGAACAAAAAATCTCAATTCAAAAGGGGCAAAAGCCTACAAAGCTAAAAAATGGCCAAAGCCAGCCCGCCAAATAAGCCTTTTACATCGATTGTTTCCTAAAAAATGCAGCTTGAGAAAGCGTAAGTAGAAATGTCATAAAGTTTTTGATTGCTTCATGGTATAAGAGTGTTTGATCTTAAGTTCGACGTTTACCACTACTTGCAATTACAAGATTTTATATTGCTCACATCCTCATAAGAGAAATACCTTCGAACTTATAACCACTACCCCAAACATCTTGTAAAGAAAGAACGTTACTTCACGAGCCCCTACTAATAATCGAAAAGGTTCACAATGAGTTTAGTCTATAGTGACAATTGTATTCTTTGTTTTAGGTCTTAATAGATTTTTCTATCGACTAAAGTTATTACGCTTGTTGATTAAATCTCTTCCTAACGCCTTTAGGGTCTTTGTTGCGTGCTTCTTGTGTTTGGTTGCAAGATCTCGTTTTCAGTTCGAAAATGTGTTCATGTTCCACAATTCGGGGAACGACATCCTCTTACCTGGGATCAGGTCCGAAGTCCTAACTCGGAAGAAATGGCTCATCCACCCTCCATTCCTAACCTCAATAGGCAAATAGGGCTCTCAGGGCCCGAGAACGGAGCTTAGTTAGGCCCCTACGGAAGAGTCAGGGACTGTACATTCTGACCAGGTGGTCGAGGGTGATTGGCATACCTTTAATTATGTTCTCATAATATCTGGTCATGTAAACAAAGTGCCATAACGAAGGATGAATATGGCCTAGAGTCAGTCGGTATCGTTCGCAGAAGTTGAGGATCACTAGGTCTATTACAGGCGGGGAAGGCTCCACCGGGCCAAGGGTGAATGGATAAGTATACACATTGAGGAAACCGGCCTTGTGCATCATTATGTCCTCCCCCCAGAAGGAATGTACACTAACACCGCGTCCCCCCAGCGGCATTCGGTCTTCACCCTTCCGACATCTACTATTAAGCTGATATATCGGGACACAGGTTCGTATCGCCCCGACTTCAAGGGGGGTTTTTTGGTCTTAAAATCGGAGGTCATTTCAAAGTCCCCTGGAATGCATTCCCCAATGAGAGAGGGCTCTATTGCTTTGCCCTTAGAAGAACGCAAGTAAGAGGAAGAGCGCATCTTCCAGGAAAATCGAGGTAGAAGTTTTTGCCATTTTTGTTAAGAGACTCCAAAGGAGAAATGAAATTTTCGCTTCGAAAGAAAGCACAAGGGAGAAGTAAAAAGGACTCTTTTTGGGGCTTGGTGATGCAGAGGAAAATAATAAGCGAAAGTAGAAGTATTTATAGAGATCTAGCATGTACTTTGGAGCAGACCAAAGGACAACCAACCACTGTAATTAAATTTGAAGACTTCTAAAAAGGGCTGTGGTGTGCGGCCTTTAGACACCTTATTTTTTCATGTCAATCGCTCGATAGGGCATGACTATCATCGTTATAGAAGTATCGAATGGCAAGGACTTGAGATTGTTTGTTATCATTTTCACTCTAAGAAACGCGGGAACTATTTGTACACGGTTAAAATTGGAGAGCCCGATTTTACTACCATTATACCTTGCCGAAGTTTCACCTTGAAGGCCCGAGGCACAACTCGGGGTCCGTCCTCAAGGATCCTTTATGATCGACCTTGGGGAGGCGCAAATTGATGGTTATTATGGGCAAGCGAGAAGTTCCCAAGGCGAGTGATCGAAGCCGACAAAACCTGCAAGGGAAGCACTAGTCATTACCAAAGTAGCGAATAGTTGTACCAGCTATATTTTTTTTATAATAATTACTCATGTACTATGTTGGGGTTTCCCCTCCTATATAAAGGGGACTCTTACTATTTTGTAAAGAGAGATACAACACACTACATTGAATACAAGAACAAGAACATTCTCCACTTTCTAACTTAAGCATATTCTCCTTTGATCTTGTTACTTACTTTTATTGCTTACATTTACTGTATTTCATTGATTATTCTTCGTTTACTGCTCATTATTGATCATAAAGAGCCCTCACCAAGACCCTTAGAACTGTTAATTCTCCACAGACTGCCCAATAGTCTAACGCCTAGATCGACCTCGAGGCCCCGTATTAGCCAGCTCGAGGCCCCGATTCACACCCATTCAGTTTGCTTAATACAGTACCTTCAAGCTCTTATCCAATTTGTAGTCTCACGCTTAGCATCCATTGCCTAACAATTAGGATAAATATAAATCACGTATTTTTAGAAACACAAAATCAAATCGAATTGTAATTACCATTTTAAGGTAAACAAGCGTGTCTTTACTATTTTTCTGTTACATGAATATCCCGCTCCTGTTTCCCTTTATTGCTACTGTCACGACCCAAAATCCACTAAGGGTCGTGGTGGCGCCGGACACCTCTGTCAGGCCAGCCAACTAACTTATCAAATAAATTCTTCTTTTAATACTTTTGAAAATCTAAGGTTTTTCCTTCCATTTTTATAATTAAAATTTCACATCTTGAATTCAAATTTAATAATAATAATGATTAGAACAAATCCGTTGACACCATCCCAGAAACCCGGTGTCACAACTACATGAGCAACTACTGATAAGAGAATAAAATACAATATCCGCCCTGAATAAGGTGGGCGAAAAGTAAATACAGTACACTGGAAGGGACTACCCTAGCTGCGGTCGCCTCAAATGATGCAGCTCACCTAGTCCCAGCGTCATCCATGCTGCTACGCCCAATAGGCTGCTAGAGGTGTATATATACCTGTGCAACAAAAATGTACAGAAGTGTAGTATGAGTACGCAATCAACGTGTACTCAGTGAGTATCCCGCCTAATCCCGAAGGGGTAAAGACGAGATGGTCAACTTTGACACATCTAATGGTCCAACGGTTATTTATTCTCAATATACATATCAACAATGGATTTATTTTCTAACATGATTTTTTTATCCAAATAGAGGAAACAAGTAAACACGTAATTCCTTCATAGGAAATTTCTAAGTTTTCTTTTCATTATTAACAATATGATCTCGAGCCATAATGAGGCATGTAACAACTTAAATAAATCCAGGCAGCAATATAAGCATGCACAAATCATACCGAGGCGACGACCCGATCCAACAGAAATAAATGTGCACTTGCCAAGGGTCGACGGTGCACCTATAGATGCATCTATTAATCTGCCGAGGCATTCGGTCCGTTCCAAAATAAACACACACAGATAGATAAACAGTTAGGAAGTCAACGTGGAGCAAATATCCAGGAAAGGTCAATTCTCTTTATTTATTTGGGAAAAACGAAGCTTAAGTCTTTTAGAAAATCCAATTATTAATTTAATGTGATCGAAGCAATCTAAGCCATCAATGATCCCACAATTAATCCACATATAACATGCTTTTTGGGTCCTAAACTACCCGGACACTAGCATAATAATAGCTACGCACAGACTCTCGTCACCTCGTGCGCGTGTAGCCCCCACAACTAGGAGCACATAATCAATTTAACTCACCTATGGGGTAATTTCCCCCTCATAGAATTAGAAAGAAGACTCACCTTGCTCCGAAGACTTAGAACCGGCATTCTACATCCTTCCGAAGGCTTGAACCAACGCACAATGCCCCGAAACTAGCCAATGATCATACAAATCCATTAGTATATGCTCAACTATACCTTACAACTCAATTTACAACAATTCCTAACCCCGAACGAAAAGTTGACCAAAATGCCCTCAGGCCCACGTGCCGGGAATCCAAAATTTCTCGAAGATAAAGGTTACCCATGACCTTAGGAACTCAAATATATGATTTTTTCCTAATTCTATACTCAAAATCGTGGATAAAATCCAAGGTTATAATTTTCTAGGTTTTCAACCAAAACATCAATTTCTATACTAATTTCCATGCTTAATCTCATACACAATCAATGTATTTAGCTTATTATAGGTGGGAATAACTTACCTTAACATTGTTGATGAAGACCCTCCTTTGAACCCTCCAAAAATCTCCAAATGAAGTGAAGAAAATGAGTGAAATGGACAAATCCCGACTTTAAAATAACCCTTCTACCTTCAGCAATTTTCGCTTCTGCGATGAAATTTTCGCTTCTGCGGATGTCGCTTCTGTGACTTTCTAACCGCTTCTACGGTTTTGGGCTTGAGGGGGCTGACCGCTTCTGCGGTCTGGGGGCCGCTTAAGCGGAACCGCTTCTGCGGTCCCTGGGCCGCTTCTGCGATTTTCCTTGGGCCTGGCCCCTTCCGCTTCTGCGAGATTTCGACCGCATCTGCGGTCCCACTTCTGCGGTCCAAAAACCGCAGATGCAGTTATGACAGAAGCAACACCCTTCAGCCTTCCAAAATTCCATTTTTGATCTGTTAACCACCCGGAATCCACCCGAGGTCCCCGGGACCCCAACCAATCATACCAACCAGTCCCAAAACACATTACGGACTTGCTCGAGGCCTCAAATCATAAAAAAAAATGCTAAATTCATGAATTACACCCCAATTCCAGCTTTATGAACTTTGAACTTTCCAACTTCTATTTCCGATGCTTAAACCTATCAAATCACGTCCGATTGACCTCAAATTTTGCACACAAGTCATATTTGACATTACGGACCTACTCCAACTTTCGGAATTGGATTCCGACCCCGATATCAAAAAGTCAACCTCCGGTCAAACTCCTCAAAAACCTTTAAATTTCTATCTTTAGCCAAATGGCTTCAAAATGACCTACGGACCTCCGAATTCACTTCTGATCATGCCCCCAACTCCAGAATTACCATACAGAGCTATTCACAGTCTCGGAATTCCAAACGGCCATCGATAACACTGAAATCCTCTTCAAGCCAAACTTATGAAATTTCTTCTAAAATGCCAAGTTCCACAATAGGCACCAAAACGCTCCCGGGTTATCCAAAACCCAATCCGGGCATACGCCCAAGTCCAAAATCATCATACGAACCTATTGGAACTTTCAGATCCCGATTTCGAGGTCGTTTACTCAAAATTCCAATCCTGGTTCATTCTTTCAACTTTAAGCTTCCGAAATGAGACTTCTCTTCCCAATTCAACTCTGGACTTCTCAAAATTCAATTCCGACCACACGTACAAGTCATAATACCTGAAATGAAGCTGTTCATGGCCTCCGACTGCTGAACGGAGCGCTAGTACTCAAAACGATCGGTCAGGTCGTTACAGCTACCTATACACCCTTTTTCTATTTTCCCTTTATTTTAATTCGCATTAATATGCAAATCTATGCTCATAACATGCATTTTCCTTTAGAATTTTTAAAGAGTTGATACATCATATCTCTCCCCACCCTCACTCCCTTGTCTACTTTATTACAATTTCCATATTTCGCGAACTAACTTTTTCCTGGTTTTCCTTTCTTTTTATGGCTTTATGTTTTATTTAATACTACATTTACTGTTTTCATCACGTAAAATATTTATCAAAGTATTATTTTATCTTTGCATAAAGATTTTTGCACTTAAAGGTAAGCGAGATTATCCGATAGGTAGGATTTCTACAATTAGCGATTGAGATTTATTTTAGCTCCTGTAGGTATGTCTCCTAAATGAGTAATTATAACATCACATTAACCAATTAAAAACCTTATAGGAATGATTTCTAAAATGCATATTGATAGAACATAAACTAATATAATCCTATGATCATTGTATCTAGTGAACATGCTACAATTGAAAGATTGGTCATTTTATTTCCTATAGACATGATATCTAACAAACATATAGAAGAAGAATATGTTAAATAAATTAAACACCTATAGGCAGCTTATCTAACACACACAGTAGCAGAACATGTTCGAGCAAATTAAATACCTATAAGCAGGTTATCTAACACACAGTAGAAGAACATGTTCGAGCAAATTAAATACCTATAGGCATATTTTCTACCCTTCTCATGCAAATATTAAAATAAACCCATTTTTCCAATTTACTAACACCCAAATTGTTATTACAACAGACCCAATGAGTGAAATAAGTTACAAAATTACAAAATAGCTATAGTTGGCCTAAGGTAGGCCCAAAATATACCCGGCCAGGTCAGGCCTTCAATCTCAAGTCCACATAGTTTCACAACAGCCTGGAAAATAATCTTCATAGCCAAAACCCAGTAGTCATTAAAGATTCAAAAAACAACCATTTATATAAGCCCATTGGCTCATTCAGTAGGTATAAAGGGGGTAGGATAAAGCATTTCGGGCATAGTGCCAAGGAACCTTAGACCATAGTGTGTAAGAGTTCCCAAGGGCTTCAAGAATCTGGGGGAAATGGTTAGGGTTTAGGGGGAATG
>MU732950.1:73941-85235 GCA_026770625.1 Nicotiana glauca | reverse complement strand
AAGTAATAAACAATAGAAGGAAGCAACAATTGAGTACACACAAGGAAGACAATCAAGGCAAACAAGTTAACAAACTCTCCTTTCCCCATCATCATTTCCACATTTTCAATTTCACAACGTTCTCATGTTTCATTTCAATAGTGATATCGATCACTTTCTACTCTTATTACTTCGGTCACCCTTATTACCTCGGCCACCCTTATCACCATAACCCACACCTTATTACTTCGTGTTGCGGCGCGTAACCCGATCCCATCGAGCAATCACAATTCACAAAACAATACCACAACAATAATAATTTACAAGGATAACCACAACAAGTTTTAAGAACAATAACCACAATTCCAAATAACAACAGCAACACAACTCACAAAAGGTTTAGGTGACTATCTATACCATTTCCATCTTTTTCAATAGCCCGTTATACCATTTAGATCACAATAATAGTTTTTCACGACTATCCACAAGGGATGTTATCACAGTTATTTCAATTTCACCAATTACGATTCCTCTCTATCATTTATTCCACAGTCCTTTCGACATAACACATTCGTAATCACGACTTAGTTTATTGCCATTTACTTGCACAATCATATCGGATGTCTTAACCAACAACGCATAAGGCAAAATATTTACATGAATTCACAGATAGTTCACACAAGTAAACACATCATGCTAACAAGAGTTTAACTTCACAACTAATTCATGGGGATATCACATACCAAGTATCCGGACACTAAACAAGGCGATTTTACAAAGGTTAAAGTTAGCCATACATACCTGAAGCTGGATTCATTTCTAATTCCTACTTCCAATTCACCAAAAAAAATCTAGCAACGTCAATATAGTGCACAAATTAATACACATAACTTAGAATTAAAGTTCACAATTGCTACTCAAACTCATTTAGGTTATCAACCCCTCTTTGAATACTCCTTTACCCCTACCCAATTCCTCCTACTAGATTTTAGGTTTTTAATAGACATGCATGCATGATTTCAACCATTATTTTAAGGACTAATGCATGAGAATACCCCCTCTTAGTTTAAACCAGAAATTCAATGGTAGAAGTTAGGGATTTTACCTATAAGGAAAGGGGTTATAAGGATAAGCTTGAAATTTTCTGGCCCGGATGGTTTTGAAGAACCAAATTTTGGAGAAGATGACTTTCTCTCTCAAGACCCTCTCTTTCTCTCTCTTAATTGTTCAGCAAGATCGTTAAAATGAGGGGTTGAGGTGTTTCATTAAAAAGGGGTCGGGTTTTAAAATTTAGAAAAAAAATAAAAGCCCGAGAAAAATCTGCGGTCGCATTCTGCGATCGCAGAATAGAAATGCGATCCGCAGATTGGACCGCAGAAATGATCCCAAAACTCTGAAGGTCTGCCTGGGTCTGCGACAGAAATGTGGTCCGCATTCCTGTTATGCGGTCGCATTTTGCACAGCAGAATTGACCTCCACAAATCCTTGAGGAATTTATGCGACGATTATGCGGTCCGCATATTGATTATGCGATCGCATAATAGACCGCATTTCAATATCAATTTTGACAACCTTTCTGCTTCACTCTGCGGCAGAAATGCGGTCCGCATAGCTGATCTGCGACCGCAGAATGACAATTTTTTGGAAAAATCGATTCTTTTGATTTTTAAGTGCAAAATCAGTAAAAAGGGTCCGAACCGCAGCTACACATTCCTAACACATATTCGGACCTTGACATTACGAGCTACTACGTTTTGATTACAAGATTTTACGGGGCCTTACAAGAAGGCTATTTTGACATAAATAGTATAGATAAAAAATAATTATATATGAATATAGGCTATTATTGCAAAATTAGGTTAATAGCTTAAACAACGCAAACATAATTATATGAAATAAAGTAAAAATATTATGAAACATATATGAGGATGCAAAATAGTAATTTTGATGAATAAATCATCACAAAATAAATTGAAGGAATAACTAATAATTATTCAAGTAATTTAAATGTAGAAAAATTAATTTAAAGCTCTAAAAATTATGGAAAATTATAGAAAATACTTTTATAGATTTTTGAACTAAATAATGATGCAAAAATGATATTTTTAAAGTATATGTATATTCCAAAAAAATATGGGGGAAAATTGGGTATCAACATACCTCGTCCTTGATGAATGCGTGTCTCGGACTATGGCCTTATCTTCTGCTTAACCGGATGGAACTTTGGATCCAAGGTTAATGTGAGTTTTTACCTCTGGTGGGATCCCTGTCATGTCTAGATGGGGCCAAGCAAAACAATTGGCATTAGTTTTAAGAAAATCAATAAGTTTTTCTGGAGCTCAGGGGTTAATTCTGTGCCAAGGTATCCGGTGGGTGCTCGATCAATATAACCTAATCCAACTCCCTGATTATCAATATGGTGGCTTCAGTGTCATCGGGCATTATAAAATTTTTCGGTACGAGGTAATCAGTTTTATCGTTCGCTCTATGCTCCTTTTGTTTTTCTCGCTCGATTGAGGCAGTATCATTGATTGCTATTTTTTCTCTTTTTCTTTGGTTAGTTCCCTGCTTTTTGATGTTGAAACCACAGGCATCGAGATTACTTCATTGATAATGAACATTTCCTTTGTAGTCGGTTATTCCCTATAGATAGTTTTGACTCCTCTCGGAGTAGGAAATTCAGCACTTCATGTAAGGTCGAAGGCACCACTCTCATGTTGTGAACCCATCGCCTTCCGAACAAGGTGTTGCACCTCATACCCCTTTCTATCATGTAGAACGTTATTTCTTGGGTTTTCCCGATAGTGTTTACTAAAGCTATCTCACCCTTCATGGTCTCGCACGCTACGTTGAATCCGTTCAATACCCAGACCGCCTGTACGATTTGGTCCTGCAACCTCGCATGATGTTGGCCGAGCTACCTGGATCAATAAACACATATTTATCTTGATATTTATTGATAAGCACAGATATTGCCAATGTATCATTGTGAAGCTGGGGGATGCCTTCGGCGTCTTCGTCGCTGAATGAGATGGCTCCTTCCGGGACATAATCCCGGGTGCATTTTTTCATCCTGATATAAACTTTGGTGCATTTTATTATTGGTCCTTGGGGGATATCAACTACCCCAATGATCATGTTGATCACGTGCTTGGGCTCTTCTTGTTCGACCTGTTTATTGGCGTCTCTATTTCTGAAATGGTTTTTAGCTTGCTCGCTTAGGAATTCTCGAAGGTGCCCATTGTTGAACGATCGAGCTACTTCTTCTCTTAGTTGTCGACAATCTTCACTCATATGAAGTGAGTACTATAGTATTTACTCACCAAGCTATGGTCTCTCTGTGTGGGATTAGACTGTAGCAGTCATGGCCACTTAGTCTATTTCATGCGCCCTATGGATGACACTATAATTACAGCGTCTGCATTGAAATTATACTCCGATAATCTCAGTGCTTTCCTACTCCCGAGTGACCTGTCAAACCCTCTCTTGCTCATCAGGCCCTGGCGACTCGGTCCTCGATCATTTCTCTTGCCGTTTCTTGTTGGGTTGCGCCCAGATCCATTTCCCCATGATCCCTATTGTACGGTTAGTACCGATCTTGAACCGGCCTTTGCTCTTGATCGATTATTCTCCTAGACTTTTCATTGCCTTTGTCGGGATAAACAGACCTCGAAAGGGCTCCGATTTGGTCATCCTTGATGCTGGTCTTCGATTGATACTTCTTGTGGACGTCAGCCCAGGAGAGCATCAGGTACTCCACTAACTTTTTCTTTAACAGTTGAGAAGCCACGTAACATCCTGGGTTAAGCCCTTGAGTAAATACCTGAATGGATCAATCTTCCGCGACTGGGGCAGATCCATCTGTTCCATCTATAACGTCAACACGAACTCCCTGAGCATCTCGTTATCCCTCTACTTGACCTTGAAAAGGTCAGACATCCTCGTCTCGACCTGGATGGAGCCATCATGGGCCTTTACGAAATCATCTACAAGCATAGAAAATGAGTCAATAGAATATGGAGGCAAGTTGTGATACTATATCATTACTTTCTTGGACAAGGTTTCCCCAAATTATTTCAGCAACACTGTGTCACACCCGGAATCCGAGGGACATGACCGGCGCTCGACCGGGTAGCCCCAGTCAAGAGGACCTAAGTGCCTCTCCTACCCCACGTGTTACCCCGCATTTTTCATTACTTATTAGCCAAGAGAAATAACTATTTTCAAACAAAATACCTTTTTATTACTAAACATACATATGGTACATGATTCTTAGCGTGGATTACACTTTACATAACCCAACGTGCAAGATATATATTACATAAGTTCATCACCCATATTTTCAGTCTACGGAGCCTCTAAACATGAAAAGGGATGATATCGTACTTGCCGGTAATAAGGCTCCGGCTATACCTTATACAAATATCAAAATAAGACTCCAGAATAAAGGTGGCATGAGCCACGCAGGGCCCCACAAGGAAAGGGGCTCACTAATTCAGCTGGCGGGAAGGGATGAAGAGCTACGGTCGGTGGACTAGAGTACCTGCTATGGATCCATCTACAATCATAACACAAATGTAGCGCCCCCACCAAAAGGGACGTCAGTACACTTGAATTGTACTGGTATGTATGAACAAACTTGGTCCAACTAAACTCAAGCCATATACAAGTAGGTAACAGTAATAGAAACAACAATCAAATGTACAAGGAAAGGAACAATCAAGCCAAACAAGTTTTCAATCTCTCCTATTTCCCCCTTCCACAATTCCACACCAATGATTTCACAATTTGCTCAAATATTTATTTCAATAGTGATTTCGATCACTTTTCCACCCTTATTACCTCGGTCACCCTTATCACCACAACCCGCACCTTATAACTTCGTGTTGCGGTACCGTACAGTCACAATTCACAATCAACACAACAAAAATTAACAATTCACAAAGATCAACAACAACACATCTTAAGAAATAACATCAACAATTTACAAGTATTTCCATAGGCATCAATACTAGTTTCCGTCATATCCGACGACTAACATGTGTTTTACATCACAACGACAATTGCCCACAATAAGCCATAGATGTGGTTATCATAGTTATTCCAGTTGCATCATTTACGATTTTCTTTCGTCATTTGTTCCTCAATTCTTACTACAAGCACAATCACAATAATTTCATGAATAAGCCACGCATATATCACATACCAAATATTAGTACGCCATACAAGGCGATTCTAAAAAGATCAAGGTTAGCCATTCAAGCTGGTGCCAAATTTCCTTTTTAATATCTACTTCCAACTTTACCAAAAAGCCTGGCAACGTCAATCTAGTGCACAAATTAATACATATTTCTTAGAGTCAAAGTTCACAATCACTACCCCAACATATTTAGGTTATCAACCCTCCTTTACACAATTCTTTACTCCCACCTAATTACTCTTACTAGATTTTAGGTTTTAATAGACATGCATGAGTGTTTAAACTTCCATTTTTAATAATCAATTCATGAGAATCTCCTCTTTTATTTAAATTTGAAAAATCAATGAAAAAGGGTTGGGAACCTTACCTGGAAGAATGGAGATGAAGATAATACTCAAGAATTTCCGGGCCTGGGCGACGTTGGAAAATCAAATTGATGAAGATGAGACTTTCTCTCTCAAGAACCCTCTCTCCCTTCTCTCTAGTTTTGTCAAAAAAATGTGTAAAAATGAAGGGTTTGGGTGTTTTATTGAAGAAGAGATCGGGTTGAAAAATTAGAAAATCTGGAGCCGAGTCGGGTCTGCGGTCGCACTCTGCGATCGCAGAGTGGAAATGCGGTTCGCATAATGGACCGCAGAAGTGCTCCTAAAATCTGACTTTTCTGCTTGGGTTTGCGACCGCATTTCTGTTCTGTGGTCGCATAATGCACCGCAGAATTGACTTTCACAAATACTCGAGGAATTTATGGGACGACTATGTGGTCCGCATATTGATTATGCGATCGCATAATAGATCGCATTTACAACATCAATTTCGACTAACTCACTAGTTAACTCTGCGGTAGAAATACGGTCCGCATACCTAATCTGCGACCGTATTCTGGACCGCATAATGACAATTTTCTGAAAAATTTTAATTCTTGATTTTTAAGTGTAAAATCAGTAAAAAGGGTCCGAACCGCACTTCTACACATTCCTAACACATATTCGAAACTTGGCACTACGAGCTACTAGGTTTTGAGCATAAAATTTTACGGGGCCTTACACACTAACTCAATCTCATCGTCTTCTAAGCCATTCCCCTTGACAGATGTATAGGAGGTTACATGTTTATTTGGATATGTGGTCCATTATACTTGGGAATGTCGAGCATTCGAAACCTTTTCGGGATCGGCTTCGGCGCTACGCTCGAGGGAAAGGCTTTTGAATGAACTTTTGGAGTCTGGCCCTTCAATATTGGTGGTGCTCCCGGGATCTGATCGACCATGGAGTTATAGATTTCTACTTTCTTGTTGTTAGCCTCTAGCTTTTTCTCGCCAGACTATACTCGTCTTGTTAACACTTTGAGCACCTTCATCACCTCGGATGTTTCCTTGGGCCCGAATTTACCATGTTACATGGCAACTTGTTCATCCCTTTGAGTTCTTTTCCTGGTTCGCTCGGACTCGACCCTGTTAGAGGCGTGGCTCTGGTTCTGTAAATGCGTTATTGCTGCTTGCTGAACTTGCAACATCTCAAAAATAAGCCGCAAGATCACCCCATCCTTCACCTTCGGGCGCCTCTCGAACCGATGGTCGGAGTGCCCCGCGAAATGCTATTTTTGGGTTCAGTTGTTAGATTGATGTTGATGGTAATTTGTGAGTTAGCATCGACCGGGTCAGCAGCTAGGACACCATTGGGATAAACAGGGGGCACATCATTGCTAGGTATCGCGTTAATTGTTTTCGTCGTGGTGGCCTGACTCAGCGTCAACGTTCAAGTGGGCAGACTGAGAATTTGATATCCTTTGACTAACCTGGAATTAAAACATCAAAGAACAAGCGCAAAACACGGTGTGCTATGAAGATTTGTATCAAATCACGACTATTATCATTAGCCCCACGGTGGGCGCCAGACGCCAAACTGTTTACCCTTAAAAATAAGTAATTAAAGAGAGAATGAACAGTCAAATCAATCACAATGTAACCGTTAAGTCTGGACTTAAGTTCAACACTGAAAATCGGCCTCGAACGAACCCTCGTTGCGAGCTCGTTTGCAATAAAAGAAGAGAATAACCAAAGAACACTTTGAATAATAGCTGGAAGACAAAACAAAATTTTTATTGCTTTAATATGTGTCAACAGTTTGTCCATAATAAAAAAAAAATTCTCTTTTATATAGCAGGGGAATTTTAATCTTTATACAAGTCTAAATAGGGTAAAAATCTTTTTTTTTCCGGTAAATGCCAATCTGCAGTTGATATCGGGCGGGATCTGCACCGTAATATCCAGTTGAGGGAGAATATTACGACTCCATACTTATCATGGCCAACCGCTCCTCCTTTTTCATGGTCTCGAAACTTTACTCAGACTGGGTCTGTTATTTTGCCTTGCCCGGTCCTAGATGCGTAATTCACTCCTCCTGAGTTCCGATACGAGAAGTCCTTCGGTCTTGCTTATAGTTGCGTCGAACCATGCTTCCCTCTTATTTCCTTATCGAGGAATCGGAGAAACTTTGCCCCTGATTTTACCCGTATAAACATCGTTTTACACCTACAAAATAAATGAACCCCACATGTAAAGTGGAATTTTAATGATCTAAATAAATAAAAGTATTACTTTGACTCAACAGAAATAAAATTCAAAAACATATTTCGTGTCATCCTATTATTTTTCTTCAACATTTTTTTACTTATTCACCATACACTACAAGACCGAATGTCAATTGTAAAACATATTAAATTCTTCACATTAAGTTGTACGATTTCTAATCGAAAACATATGTAGAAATCCCCTTTTTTAATCCTTGAATCCCCTTTAAGATAATCTTCAAAAAACAACTATTCTATTTATTTTACTTGAAAATTTCGCTAATTTGATAGGGACCGTAAACTTTTTCAAGGCTAAAAGTGGGTTCGAGACCTACCCTTAATACAGTTGATGCCCTAATTGAAAATGAAATTAACCTTATAAAATTCTCATATAACTAGGGAAAGGACTTAAAGCTTTAGTCAAAAAAGACTTTGAACTGGGGATTGGGTATAAGAACTCATTATTAAGTTTAACAGGAGGTCCTATACAAGACAAATTGACAAATCCCTTTCATAAATAAATTATAGTTCCTCCCTTTTAGTGAACCTATTTCCTTTTTGGTCTGTTCCAAAAAGAATGAATACTTTTTAAATTTAGTAACAATTTTGCTTAAACGTACAACTCTACCCTTAATGAGAAGCTTTTATAATTACATAAATACTTTGGGCCCCATTTAAATTTATTTAGAACCATAAATTCTAAAAGTGTTTATTTTTTTCTTAAACGGAGGGAATACCGAAAATGAGGTGACAACGTCAGTCCACCACGATATTTAAGAAAAGACCTGTCACAAAAGCAAACACCGGTCAGTTTCATGCTAAAACTAGCAGTAAAAACATGCGTGTCTATCTTATCCCAAAGCACCGTAACAGAGCTTGTTATCACCAAATTTGATTGTACTGTGGTATCTTATCCCAAAGCACTGTAACGTCCAAAACTTAATTAATGATTTTTTGTACAAAAAATATTTTTTTAATATTTTTAAAAAAAGTTATATTAATGGATATTTCGCAGTTTTATACTGCGAATTGGGTTAACGGAATTTTTGTCGTTAAAGCAATTCGCAGTATAATACTGCAAAATATTAAAAAAATAATTTTTTTTATGCAATTCGCAGTATAATACTGCGAATTGATTGAGATGGGCCCAGCTCATTTTTCAAATAGCATTTCGCAGTATTATACTACGAATATGGGTAATTCGCAGTATAATACTGCGAAATAGACTGATTTTAGGCCCCACAAATAATTAACTGACACAACAATAATTCAAATACATAAAATGCAATATAATACTGCGAATTACTTTGAAAATTGTACACCCCAAGCTCGGACTTGCCTTATTTATAGGAGTTCCAATTTTATAAAAATTCATTCAACACTTAAACTACATACGTTCATTATTCTCTCTTCTCCTTGTCAATCAATTTTTTACAATGTCTGAAGTGCCAAAAATAAGGGTTTCACTATATTGGGGGGTGAGATTGTGGTGGAGAATAACTCTATGAGTTATAGCTCACCTCCACAGTGTCATGTTAAATTGCCGGTTAATATAGAGTACGATACATTGGTAACGTTGTTACATAAAAAAATGAGTGAGCGGAGGCGTTCGGTTAGCCTTAGAGTAACAGGTAGATTTCCTTATTCAGTAACTCCGCAGCGGTTTGCTTATTATTCTGAGTTTAACATCGAGGATGATGAAACTCTTAGAGATTTTTTGCGGATTCCGGACGAATACAGAAAATTTATTGTAATAAAATTATTGGAAATGTACGTAAAGGCGGAGGACCTTCCTAGTAATGATGGTGTGCATAGCAAGGATAATCCCCAGTCATCGGGTGGTTATTCTGGAGCAGCGTTTGCCGGACAGATTGCAGATGAAAGAGCTTGCCTTGATTTAAACTTGTCACCACAGGCGAATGAGCAGCCAGAAAATAATGTTTCCAGTTTATATAATCAACAAGACAACTGGTAAACTTCAATTTTACTACGTTTTAGCAAAAACTTTTTCATGTTTTAATTGGATTTGTATTATCACTCATATTTTTTATATGGGGTGCCGTCCGGATTTGAATTTTACAAGTTATGACCTCGCCCAAAGTTGGAATATGCGTAGGTCTGGAGTAATGGACCACGGTGGTCCATCTGGAAGTTATCACCAACCTAAAAATATCCATCATGAAACGTCAAGACAATACAATTTGTAAGTAAAGTGATATAACGATATCTAAAGTATTTTTCCTGAGTAGTGGGTAACTTATGTTTTTGTTCCTTTTGTGCAGTGAAAACGAGCTTCTTGAAGCTCCTAGCCTCACACAGTTGCCCATAAATGACATTTTTACTCGTGATTTGGCAGGTGCACAGAGTCCGTAGGATGATAGTGATTATGACAACACTGCGGATGAGTCTGGGGATGATACACCCTTCCATGATGAGGGTGATGATGATGAGGAGGAAGTGAATGTTGAACTTGAGCTGACCAGGGAGCATATTCCTCCACCTCTCGCTAGACCAAGAATGTATGAGTCCCACGTGCCATTTCATGAGCGAAATATTCCCTACCTTGATAATTTGCCAAGCATGCCTAACGTCGATGCCCTCACAAGGGATGATGATGAATTATGGTCAGTGATGTGGGATGAATCTAGACCAGCTGTTCTTACAAAGGGCATGTATTTCCCCAATAAAGCTCGCCTAGTTAGGGCTGTAAAAATCTATAGTATACTACGGAGAAATACAAGGCTGTATGCCGTAGGTGGTTTATGGGTTATCACTGGATGCTGCGTGCCACAAAGAAGAAATCAGGTTTGTGGAAAGTGGGTAAATTTATTAGCGAGCATAGATGTAAAATGGACACATTCACTGAGAATCACTTCAACTTGGATGTCAACTTGATTTCCCTTGTCTTGGTTCCATTTTTGGAAGTGTCCATTAGGTTCAAGATTAAAGAGTGTATTACAGCCGTCCACCAGGAGTATGGTTGTACTATAACCAAAAGAAAGATATATCTCGATCGCAAACGTGCCTTTGAACTTATTTATGGCGACTGGGATAAGTCTTTTTCAAATCTGCCCAAGTACATGGCTGCACTGCAACACTTTAACCCCGGGACTGTTGTTGAATGAAGGCGTGAGCGAAGTCCGAATAGACCGGAATATATATTCAACTATGTATTTTGGTCATTTAAACCAGCAATTGATGGTTTTGTGCATTGTCGTCCTGTAATTTCTATAGACGGTACTCATGTCTATGGAAAGTATGATAGTAAGCTTTTGATCGCAGTTGTAGTAGATGCCAATGGACAAATATTTCCACTAGCTTTTGCCATTTGTGCCAACGAAAGTGAAAAGACGTGGACGTAGTTCTTGAACCACTTGAAGTAGCACGTTGTCAAACAGTGTTAAGGTATTTGTCTAATATCTGATCGGCATGGTGGTATTTTAAGTTCTGTACGTCACTTGCCTGAATGGAAGGAACCATATGCATACCACTGTTACTGTGTGAGGCACCTGAAGGCCAATTTCCAGAAGAAATTTCCTGACAAGGC
>MU732950.1:22073-61890 GCA_026770625.1 Nicotiana glauca | reverse complement strand
ATTGTAGATTGAAGTTGCTTAAGTATATTGGATCATTGTAGTATCATTAAGGGGTGAAATTGAGGTATGTATGGCTAACTTTAACTCTTGTAGAATCCCCTTGTTGTGACAAGAATACGCTATGTGTACCTTGTATGAAAATATGTGTATTGTTGTCTTAGTTGATTTCCACACCACCGTGTTATATGTAATTGTGAAAAGTGATTTGATGTGCCTACCTTATTATGTGCAAAGCTTGTAAATGCTAGAGGATGCCGAAGTGGAAATATTTGTTAACAAATGAAAGAATGTTAATGTGTCCAAATGTGGAAATGTTTATAATGGCTAAAAATCCTGTTTGGTGTAAGAGAAATTGGCACATGTTATTTATGTGAACTATTTGTGAATTTTGGTTGTTTCACGGGTGTTAAGGCAAGATGGCCAATTTCATGAATTCTAGTGATTTATATGCCTTGAACATTGTTGGTTATAAGTCCCGATATGATGGTGTGAATAGATGGCAACAAACCAAGTGTGTATGTGAATGTGTTTATGTGGTAAGGGTTGTGTAATAAATGATGGAAAGAAATCATAATTGATGTAATTGAAGTAACTGTGGTAATATCATGTGTGGCTTGTCGTGGGCAATTATCGTCGTGACTCAAATTGTATGCGGGTTGTTGGATATGATGGAAATGGTACTGAGGTTAATGAAAACTCATTGTGAAATTGTTATTGTTGATGTGAAATGACATTCTGGATGGCCTGAAGCCATGTGATTGAATTGCGAACTATTGTTGTTGTGTGAAATGTGATTGTCCGGTGGGATCGGGTTGCGCGCCGCAACACGAAGTAATAAGGTGTGGGTTGTGGTGATAAGGATGGCCGAGGTAATAAGGGTGGAAAAGTGATCGAAATCACTATTGAAATGAAATTATGAAAAATATTGTAAAATCATTGATGTGAAAATGTTGAAGGGGAAAAAAGAGAGATTGCAAACTTGTTTGGCTTGATTTTACCTTTCATGTGCATTTGATTGTTGATTCTATTACTGTTTGTTATTATGTAGTGATTGATCTTACTTGGGGTAAAGTTTGTTCATACATACCAGTACAATTCAAATGTACTGACGTCCCTTTTGCCGGGGGCGCTACATTCGTGTTATGATTGTAGGTGGATCTATAGCAGGTACTTTAGTTCAACGAGAGTAGCACTCCTCTCCATCCCATCAGTTGCATTGGTGAGACCCACTTCCTCTTGGGGTCATGTGTGGTTTATGCCACCTTCTTTTGAGTTTATTGTGTATTATAAGGTATAGCCGGGGCCTTGTCACCGGCAAGTATTGGTTAAGTTCCTAGTATTCATAGAGGCTCCGTAGACACAATATGGGTGGTGTACAAAAGTATTTTTGGGTAGTAATGGTACGGTTCAGAATCGTGGTCCACGTTGGTTAATGTTGTATGTATTTTGCAAATACTTGGTATCAAATGTTGAAAATGATAAAAAGGAGAAATGAATTCAAGTTGTAAGTTTATGCTTAAGTCTTAAATTGCTATTTCAAAAGAATAATGTATATTGTAATCACGGGGTAACGCATGGGATAGGAAAGGCAATTCCAGGTCCGCTTGACTGGGGTCCTCCGGCTGAGCGCCGGTCGTGTCCCTCGGTTTTGGGGCGTGACAAAGGGTACTCATAAACATGGTTTTAATAAGAGGTGAGTCACAAAAACTTGTGTGCACCTACTCCTTGAAGGAGACGTATTGTTCGTGAATCCAATCTATTAGAAATTCTCTTATTTACATCCTCTTGTGGAATTAAGTTCTATAAATAAGTCCTTGAATGGAGTTATAACTCTAGGATTAATACTTCCCACTTTCTTTCCTAAATTATCAACAGGGGACTACATCCGATGAATTTGTTACAAAATCCTTTTATGGACAACGTTTGCTCATTTGTGCCTATGCATGCACCGTCATAAAGTTTACCTATGTGATATCAAGTTCCATGTAAAGCATCCCAGTGTTGCGATCCTTCTCGAGTCACTCTTTTACTCACTTATGTATGTGGCTTATATGGTTTGAACAATCACTCTACTCTCTTGAGAGTATCATCATAAAAGCTTCTCAATATCTAGTAACATAAGAGCATAACTTAACACCTATCACATGAGTGCATATCAATTGAAATGGTAATCGTGTGCATGACGTCTCTCAAAAAATTTAGATCCACATATCCCCGTCATAGGAAGATCTTGTGTCGCTATCTTAGTATAACTTTCGTGTCCACTTGGGACATCCCGTAGTAAGTAGCTCACTTTATTCCTAGTATCGTGGTTGCCCGTGGCGTGGTCGTGTATTATAGTTGGGAGTTAATATAGCAGAAGCATGTCTAGATCATAACAAATGTTTAATTTTTCTTTACACCTACACAACATGTGATAATTGTGTTCCTTAGTGAATTCAGTATGCTAGTTTCCCCACACTTGTTTGATAACAATGAGAGAACATATCCTTTTATGTGTCATTGTAACACTTTCTTTCTCGTAAGGACCCTTACTAGGCTCTCTGTCAAGACCAAGCGCACCTTTGGAGGTTAACGTAGCACAATGCCCGTTTCTCCTGTTTTCTACCTTTCATTAGCATTTGGGTACTTCTCAAGTCAAAAACCATGGAGAACTCATTATGAACATCTGCAAACCTTCCATGATTATTTTATACTATCTCATTGGGTTCCCACCTCACTTCAAGTTCATTAAGGGTTTGTAGCATGTCGCAATTGATGAGATTGAATGATCTCCTTTTGATATTAGATTATCTACACATGTGCTAGTCCAATAGTCTGCTTATCAGTCTAACTCTTGCCTTTTGGTTTTGGGGTGACCAAGGAGAAATACACCTAGTAACACATTCATATGTCAATGCCTTTCTCTCAGTTAAGTCTTACATCATCTCCCAATATGGCTTGTAATAGCTAGTTGTGTAGAAGTGTGTTGTAGTGCTTCATTATGAAGTAGAGTTACTAAACATAATTGGATTTTTGAATTCTGGAGCTATACATCACGTGACTTCATACAGAGATCTTCTTTAAAAAATGTAGCTTCTCGTAATCCCTTTATATTATCACCCTTCCTAGTGGTTACAATATTAAGGTTACTTCCATAGGCTCTCTCACTTTCTTTTCATTTATCTGCTTTGTTTGTCCACGTGACTAGATAACCTAGGTTAATTTTCACCGATAAATGCATTAAGATGTCTCATTCTTTCAAACTTATCCATGTGGGCACTTTGAGGCCTTGTTTTATACCAACTAGTAATGGTTTTAAGTACTTTCTCGCCATTGTTAACAATTTTCTAGGGCTACGTGGGCTTGTCTCATGGGTTCCAAAAGTAATGATTTCCCCTAAGTTCAAGCTTATATTTCTATGATTTCAAACCAAAATGCGTGCCCTTTTCAAAAGTCCTAAATGGGTTGGATTGGATGAGTTACATTACCTTCTGCTCAATTGGCTTCTAGGATTATTGACAACGTCATTGTCATGTGTAGAAAATTTTGCTACCCTTGGCATTCCACCTCCTTAAGGAGGATAGGAGTTTTAATTGTCCTTCTTCCCAGAGCATTATGTCAACCATTAGAACCCCTCTAACCAATACATGATTTCACCCCTATGGTAGGAGTTCCTAGCTATGTGGTTTCACTCGTGACAGTTTGAGCTTAGATGCCTTCAAATTTTGCACATATCATGAGCATATTGATTTGGAAGACCAGCTGTCGTATCTTTAGTTCTCCCATATAGAGTCAATTATCAGGAAAGGTTAGGTTGTTTGCAATATGATAATCTCATAGGTTTTCAACTTCTTTTCATCCTCATAGGCTTGTAGCATAGATTCTTTGTATCAGTTAACGTTAGGGGTGTAATTCAACTCCATGTATTTTGAAACCCATATCACATTCAAAGTGCTAGAGTATTCTCATTCTTGATAAACTGATTTTCCCTACACTCCAGGAGACGACTGGGTCACGTACTTGAATATTCTTCCTTAATAATTCCTATTGCCAATGTACTAGTTACCCATACACTTCATTTGTCTAAAAATTGATGTCTTCACAATGATTAACCATGTCAGTATTGTTAGCAGTAATCCTTGTGTCTATTAGCATATAACCTTATAAAATACTCTGCTCAGCACATTAATGGATTCCTGAATAATTCCAGCCTAATCTTGAACTCTGTTGTTCCTCATTGCATTAAATTTATTAGGTATTGAAGGTCCAAACATGTCAATTGGGGATCATCGCCGTGTGATCACATATATTTGATAGGTAGTTTTATGGCTAGTTTATGATAGCACATCTTAGAGTAATTGTTGAAGGTCATCAAAGGTTTAGCGTGGGTGTTCGAGTAGAGATTTAGGATTTAGGAGGGTGAACAAGTTGTTCCTAATTATTTTTCCCCCTAAAGATGTTACATGAATTGATAATGAAGGTGAAATAAGTGTAGTTCACATTAGGCTGTGCTATGAGTATGATATTTCTCCATCGTTGTTCCCCATGTATTCCGCGTTTTCATATGTCTATGTCTAAGAATGTAGTTGAAATACCTTGTGCATCATTTCGGTGGAAATTACTGAAGGTGGAGGTAATAGATAGTAGGCCTATGAAGGGTATCTACTTGTCATCCTTGTTAGGTATGTTTGAGGTTGTGATTGGTTCCATGAATGTGTTCTGGCGAAGTCTGTAGGTATAAGAGGCCACATTGAAGGCCGAGAGTGTTGTGGAAATAAAATTTTTGGTTTTGATTTGAAAGGTACCTTCTAGGTGTTATGATTTAAAAATGTACAGTCCATGTCCAGGTATCATCGTGATAATGTAGTGCTTGTAATGCTGAGGTTCGTGTTATTGATACATACCTTGTAGTGTCTTGTCAAGTTGTGGATGTGTTTTTAGGATGGTTTTGGTGGTTCTCTGACAGGTGGATAGTCCTATTTACAAAGGAGACTCTGCCGAAATTTCTCAAAATTTAGGGACTTGAGGTAGGCTAAAAAAGAGATATGTTATGTTAGGTGTTTGGGGCGGACTCTACTCCTCATTCGAGGACCAATGATCCTAAGCGGGGGAGAATGTAAAGCCCCGAAAAATTTCGCTAAGTAAATTAGGATTTCGTTGTTTCATGTAGGCTAATTATATTGTATTATGTGATATTAACATGATGGACATCAATTGGATTTGGTAACTAAGTGTATAAGTCATATAATAAGTAATATGGGGTCTAATGGGAGGCCTAAGTCTAAGTCACGTTAGAAAATTTCTTCATGGGCTAAAATTCCAAATGAGTTTGCACAAGTCCACAATTTGAATGAGCATATCTAAGTATGTATAGAGTTTTATGTGATGAAAAACCTATCATATGAAAGGTCTTCAAGTCTAGTTTCTAGCGCTTCAAACCGTTCGTCATTTGGACATTCCTACACAAACTTGTGATCAAATTACCAAATGATGGAAAAATGCGATCCTGTGTCTAATCTGCGATTACAAATATGTCACATTTTTGACTTTGCGATCGCAGATCTATCGCAGATTGGGCCAATGTTGCCCAATTTTGGGCACCTATTTTGCGATGCATTCTGTGGCCCACATTCTTATTTTGCGATCTATTCTGCGATCACAGACCTTGTTTTGGAGGTTTATTTTTCCTATTTTTATAGCCCGACCCCATTTTCATAAATAGGTTGAGGGGTTTTATTTGGGGTCATTTTTCTATAGATTTTAGAGAGAGATGAGAGCATATAGAGAGAGAAAGGAGGGGCCTAGATTCATAATCATCCAAATCTTGCTCAAGTCTTCAAGAATCAAGGAAGATAAACATAGAGTGTCCTCATTCCGGATTGTTATTGCTAGAGGTGTTGGTGTACTGTAGAAACTTAAGGGAAAGCTCTTTGAGGTATGTATGGCTAAAAATCTATCTTCTTAGAAATTGAGCTCCCATGGAGTCCCCGTATATATTTTAAGTCTGGAATTTAATTTATGTAGTATTTGTTATTTCAAAGGATTTGTTGTTGCAAGAATATATGTGAAATGTGTATCTCAATGTTTTCAATGTGCTATTCCTTGTAATTGGGGATATGTGAGCTATATTGCCTAGATTTCGATTCAAGTTTAAATTGTGATTATTATGCCGAGTCATGAGAATTCCTCTCTATGCTTATAACTTGAATATCTCTTGTATGTACCCATTATCTTAAATTTCAAGTTTGATGTCGAAAGTGAAAGAGATGTGGAATGTGAGTTCTGAAATATGGCCTAGTGCCAAGTATGATGTGATAATTATGGCCCCAAGTTCCAATTAACTAATACATGTGAAACCAAAAATTGAAGTGACATGATTAATGGAAAAGGGTAATGTCTTGGTAAGACAGCTTAGCCGATCGGGCCGTGATCGGACGCCATGCTACACACATGACGGTATTGTGCTGATATTTAAATCAAAAAGTGAGGATGAACTTGTGATTGAGGTAACGTCTTACTAAGACGGCTTAGCCGATCGTGCTGTGATCGGACGCCATGCTACACACATGGTGGTAATGTGTTGATATTGAACCCGGAAAGTGAAAAAGAAATAGTGATTGAGGTATATGTCTCAAATAAGACAACTTAGCCGATAGGGCCATGATCGGACTCCGCGCAATAAAGCGGTGGTATTGTGAATGATGATGAAAAGTTTTGAAATGTCTCAACCTAGTGGTATGAAAATTATGTGAAAGCTAGGTGATTCCTTTTAATTGATGACGTGGTGATTGTTTAAAGCTTTGTTGAATACTTATGATTTCTTTGTTCTTGTATGATAGTTATTTCTCATGAGATGGTGTTTAGTTATACATACTAGTGCTATTCGACTGCAGTAACGTCCCTTTTTCTGGGGGCGCTACGTCTTTAAATGGATGTAGGTGTTTGCATAGCAGGCAGTGGTGGTCGTAGCTAGTGACGCTTCTTCCTTTTAGCTGACTTGGTGATCCCCACTTCATTTCGGGGTCATGTTTCATCTGTTTATCATGTACTTTATTATTTTGAGGTATAGACGGAGCTTTGTTGCCGGCATTTTCATATTATTCTTCAGTTGTATTTAGAGGCTCCGTAGACAGGTTCTGGGTGGAATTTGATTATGGAGAATTGAATTAGAAATATTAATATTTGGCAAAGATGTAGAAAACTTGTAATATTTTTGAAAATTATGAATGAAGTTGCTAATGGAAATGAAATGGAAGTCGTTAATGATATATGTAAAAAGTATGATTAATGGAGTTCATCTCCTGTTTATTCATGAATTAGTTTAAGTAGAATGAAAACCTGACATGCTTGCTCAATTGGGTTTACTCGGTTGAGCACCGGTTGCGCTCCTCGGTTTTTAGGGAGTGATAGGTCTCTGCACTGACATCCCTCACAAAAGCCAAATAAGAAAGAGAACCCTTACCAACCATCCATTGGGCCTTCAAGAATGAAATCACTCTACTGGGAACATTATCCAATGAACCTCGCCACTCAATTCGTGGCAACACCCAGCATAGCCAACTTACCGCCTTAGCGCGATAGTCCACAATGGCATGACAAGAAGACAACCAATCCATGCCCAATATCACATCAAAATCAACCATACTAAGCATTAGAAGATCAACTCTAGTCTCCAATCCCCCAATAGTCACTATACTCAACTTATACACACAGTGAACAATAATAGTATCATCCACCAGAGTAGATACATGAGCAGATGAAATTATAGACTCACGGGCATATCCAGATAATGAGAAAAATATGATGATATATATGAATATGTGGAATCAGGGTCAAATAATACAGAAGCATCTTGATGATATACTGAGACAATACCTATGATCACTATGTCTGAAGCAATAAAATCCGGTCTAGCAGGGAGTGCATAGAAATAGGCTTGACAGCCACCTGATCAGCCTCCCCATCTAGCTAGCTGATTGGGCCCCACCCCGAGCTGGCTGAGCGGGTGGTGAAGTAACTGATGCTAAAGTCGAAAGGCTGACTCCTCTACTAAGATGAACCTCCCAAGAGACGAGGACAGTACCTCTTGATATGACCCATATCTCCACACTCAAAGAAACCTCTCCCTACAAATAGCGGTTGAGTCTGAAGGGAGTCCCGAGCACCGGGATAACCGCTAGAAGGACCCGACATAGATAAACCCTGAGCTGATGGTACATGAGTTGAACTCTGAGCTGGGAGGGCATTGAAAAATAAGTAACCCTGCTGAGAACTGTGAGAAACATGGCCAGATGATGCACCATGGAGAATTGGACGAGCCGTCTGAGCATGCCTATAGGGACCGACCCATTTTATGGTGAAACTGACCTCCAGAAGGAACATCATCAAATCAACTTGCTCCACGAGGCCTCTTGGCCTCCCTCTCAACCCTCTCATGGCGGCCAACAAACGCTATCTCCCGAGAACTGTCAACAAGCTCCTAAAAAGTATCACTAGACACCCTCTCTTTGGTCATAAGTATCCGTAGCTGATACGCGAGACCATCAACAAACTCCTGCTCCTCTCCCCATCTGTGGGAACCAACCAAATAGCATGAAGGGATAACTAAGAAAATCTCAACTCAAACTTCGTCACAGTCATATTATCGTAACGCAACTGCTCAAACTGTCTATGCAGCTCCTTTCTACGAGACTATGACACGTACTTCTCCAAGAAGAGAACAGAGAACTCCAGCCATGAAAGTGGTGCTGCAGCAATAGGCTTATGCCTCTCATAAGCCTCCCATCAATTGAAGGTAGCTCCAGTGAACTGAAAAGTAGTGAACTAGACCCCATTGGTCTCCAGAATACCTGCTATATGGAGAATCCTTTAACATCTATCCAGAAAGCCTGGGCATCCTCTCCCTCTGCCTCGCTGAAAAATGAAGGCTGGACTCTCCCAAACTTTCCAATCTACGCTGCTCATTGTCGAGCCCCCTTTTCCTCGTGAAATCGGTTTTATGACATTCGGTTGGACAACTCTTTCCTTTTGGGAAAGGGGTTTGTAATTTTAAAAAGTCGCCACCTAACAATTTTAAGGTGCATTAGGCACCTATAAGGTTAAACTACAATCACTTTTTGATAACCAAATATGGGGTAAGGGCTTGAAATTATCCCAAGGTGAAGGTGTTAGGCACCCCTCAGGATCCATTAGTATGGTTCCCTGCCAGATAGTTCTTTGTGAATTTCAAGTAAGCAAATATGGCTCAGATAAGAGGGGATTTTAAATACACTGATGTTTGAAAAAACGATAAAATAAAGCAAAGTTTTGAAAGAGTTATAAATAAACATGCTGAAGGATCAAAGGGGTTCCTAGGTTTATTTGTAATATGGATCACATCAATGCAATACCCGGTAATCACTGCTCAAAAATCCTCAAAAGAGGGGCTACATATGGTACTAGCACACCGGTCATCATATCCATATCTACCCTTCCCACCCCATCAAGGTATTAAAGCACGAATTGGTCTCGACCTCTATTACATGCAATTACTCGTCCTAATCCTATCAGTCCCGAAGGATTTAGGACTACTATTCCTATAAGAGGGATGATTTTAGGCTAACTCATGGGTTTTAAAGGTAAAAGACTAAGGCGACATTCAAAACATATAAGACTGCGTATCAGGGGAGACATGTAAAACAAATAAGAGGCTCAAATATACCTCTTCAAGTAAAGCACAGGAATAGCATGACTTAAAATACATTTAGGGCCAGAATTTGAAGTACTAAGACAACGGAGTTTTAGTGGTTGAAGCAGACCAATTTATTACATAACTCAGATAAGAAATCTGAATCGGGCCTGCCTGCTGGTTGTAGCAATTGCTAATTAAACAAAAACGGATTCAATTTTATCATTATTACCTAAGGCTTGCCTAAGTGTGTATTGATGGTACCCTATGAGCATGACATCTATTACTGATTCAAAAAAATGGCAAAGTAGTAATAGTTCTTTAAATGGATAAGTTGGATCCTATAGGCATACTTTATAAATCGTATTAATGACAGGAGTAAGTTGTTTAAACTGATTCAAACAGTACGAGTCAAACTGATTTTAAACTAAAATAGTTTCAGGTTATAGACTTCGTTGCTTATTTTAATTCCTACAGACATGGTATCTAATATTAAAGCTGATTTAGTCCTATAGGCATGATATATAATGAAATGGTGTAGACAGGGCTTATCTGATCTCAATGAGCTTCCTATAGGCATGATTTCTACATTGATAATTAACCCTATAGTCATGACAGCTAGTTTAGAACCTGATTTTAACTTATGGACATGAGGTATGATTTTAACCATTAGACCCTATTGGCATGATCTCTAAGTGTGGAAGTAAAATATGCAGAATTTGAAAGTAGATCCTATAGACAGGATATCTAGATGTAGAGTAAAAAATATGCAGAATTTGAAATAGATCCTATAGGCAGGATATCTAAGTGTAAAACATGCAGAATTTTATTACATTGATCCTACAGGCAGGATATATAAGTGTAAAACATGCAGAACTTTGTTGAATAGATCCTATAGGCAGGATATCTAAGGGTCGGATTGAAATATGCAGAATTTGAAGCAGCAGACCCTATAGGCATGTTATCTACCCTCCTAGCAGCTAACCACGCATAATTACCCATTATTTTTCACTATCCAATCCCAATATCTTTTTAAAAATTATTACAGACCAGTTGCTGAATTACAAGAGAAGCAAAAATAAGAAATTACAACCAAAAAAAGCCTGATTCTGACTTCCTCTCTGAGTAATGGAACAAAACACCTTGAATGCCACTTGTTTAAGAGCCTATCTCTGATCTGGGTGTGTCAAAGTTCCCTAAGGGTCTCAAGGGACCTCGGGCAGTGCTTACACCCAGGTTGCATAACCAGATAGGGAATGAGTGCAGTGTGGAAGAGGCCAAACTTTATGTGTCCAAGTTTAGAGGGAGCTCAAGGGTCTCAAAGCAAGGCTCACATAATAGGGGCAGAACCTAAGTTCTAAGAGTATAGTGGAAATGCAGAAATAGAGATTTTATTTAAAACTGGATTGAGAATAGAAAGGTAAGGGTAATTTGAAAGCATTAGTAGTGAAACTTAAGCTATACAGGATCATCAGTTAATCAAAGGGGTCAGGGGGTTTGAGAATACATTGCATGAATCATATGTCCCTAGGAAGGGTCAGGTTTGGACATGCACATCAATAGATGATGCTGGCATACTCATAAACTAGCCAGGGGACATAAACACATAGAAGGATATGGTGTTTGGGGATTCATAAGTCAGTGAATCACATAATCAAGTGACTGGCAAAGTACGTACATAAGGGAACACATTAATTCGGAAAGGGGAGGGAGCAGATTACAACATGCTTAGTAATGAAACTTGATTGCATAAATATAAGTAGAAGCAAGCAAGAGTGAAGGAAACAACTAATGAAACATGTTTTTTTATGCTTGAAGATTAATTAGGACATAATAGTAAGAAGAAAATACAGAAAGGAAAAGAAAATAAGTTTCCACAGCCTAGCCTTGGCTTCCAGCCAGTTAGACAAAGCAGTAGCACAAATAGCAATAGAGAAAAAAGAGAGTTTTTGTGAAGTGTGTGTTCTGAACTTAGGTAGTTCGTCCTGCTTGAAAGAACAGAAGGTGGGTATTTATAGCTTTGAATACGAGTAAAAAAATAAGGTAATCAGTAAAGTCTTAACACAAACATGGAAATAATCACCATAAAATCAATTGACCCAAGTGATTCCCTTTAATTAAGGAACCATTTTTAACGGGTAGAAATAGGTCTAACTAAGGGAAGAAAATCAGTTTGGAATAGGCTGATTATTGCCATATAAGGGGGTGGTAAAAGCATAAAATGAACAATCAAGTCTGGGTACAAAATATACTTATTTTGGGAAAGAAATCAGCAAGGTAAAAACAACATAGTAAAGGGAAGAGAATCAATTAATTTTAAACAGGCGAGTGAAATCGAGGCTCATATAAGAAAAGCTTTTGAAATCAGTCATAAGATCGAGATCAATCTAGGAAGGTAACATGATTCTGAACGTCAGTATATAAATACAGTGAACTAAATATTAGTCATGCAAGGCTAAGCATATTGACAAAAGAAACAACATATAATAGTAGCAGAAATAAGCATAGGATTCAGTAGATAGTCAAGGATCACACATGTAGCCAAAGAGAGTCAGTACAAGTACAGGTCTCACAGTAACAGGTGAGGAAACCTTTTGAAAAGTTAGGGTTTCAACAAAAGTTGAGTTTAAAAGATAGCAAAACTCAAAATCTGATAAATCACGTAAAAAAGAGAGAGTCAGAAACAAAGAACTTTAGTCCAATCAAGTGCATACTCAAACAAACAGTTTCAGACTAAGAAGATCTAGGGTTTTCAATAGTAGTCGATTTTAAAAGATGATAAACGAATAAATCAAACAAGTACACATCTAACAAACAGTTTCAGAACTCGAATAAGACCACAAAAGGAACTAATGTTTTAACATGCTGAAACAAATAGAAGAACAACATGAGAAACACTTAATAAAATCACAAACACATTAAAATTAGAGATCTATGAAAATAAAAACTTAAAGGAAAACCCTAATCGGAGAAGATGAAGGGTCGTTTTGAAAGAAAACTTTCGAGAGAACACTTAAAACACTCATAACAGGTACATATCTAAAGTAGATCTGAAAGATAATCAAAAGATCTTAAAGGTTATGGTTTCGAAGAACCCTAAAAAGGTGAGAAAGGCCTTGAAAGTTACCGATCTTACCAGAAGAATCAAGGATCTGACTCGAACGGCCATGGCTGGCCTGAGAAAGGTCAGGGATGACCGAAGAAAAGCCATGAACAACAGTCGAGCAAGGAATGGATCAGACTCCTTTGAGGTCTGGTCATGAAACCATAGAACCAAACACATAGGAGCCGTGGAAGCTGGTACAAGCCTCAAATGACAATGGAAGGTCATAGATTAAGCAGGTATTAGGGTGGGGTGAGAGAGCAGCGGCTAGGGTTTATAAGAGTTTCAGAGAGAATTGAGAGAGGGGGAATTCAAGGGTGGCGGTAGGTGAATAATAAAGTAGGGTAAGGGGTCGTTTGGAATTAAAAAGGAAAGGGAAGCTAGTGGCCATTGATTTAAATGATCAACGACTGGGATTAAAGGGGTTAAGTGGGGATCCAGGTTTGGGTAGGTTTAGTTAGGTTAGGGGTTGGGTTTGGGTTGAAATTGGGTTGGGAAATTGGGTCTGATATGGGCCCAATTTTAGGGTGAAACTGCAAGCCAAATTTGACTAGATTTTAAATAGCCATTTTCCTATTTAATTTATAAAAAAATAATAAATCAATTTTTGAAAATTAATTAAAAGTACTAAAATGATTTATAATATATAATTAAAAATTTAAAGATACAGGACTTAGTTTTATAAATATAAACGCAGTTAAATCTTAAAAGCGGCTAATATCGCAATTATATGCAATTTAGCTTTAAAAATACTAAATAGTTTAGTAAAAATATGCAAAAATTACCTTAGCTATATCTTAGCATAAATGTAAAATTTTAACAAATAATCTACCAAAAGTAATAATTTTGGAAATTATTATTGGGTTTTTATAGATAAAATAGGAAAATAAATTGATTTAAAACACTTACAAAATTATGGAAAAATAATAAAACACTTGGGCATACTTATATATGCATACATATGCTATTTTTAAAGTATTCTGCATATTAAAAAATATATAGGAAAAATTGGGTGTCAAGCTGCCCCTCTTTACCCGGGAAGGATGAAAGAATTTTTGGGTAAAGGTATGACGGCCAATTTTGACCGAGCGAAATGGTTTAAAGAGGTTTAGGATGCACCCTGGCTTCTGAGTTGCCTACATATCCCTGATTTTACAGGAGTCAGACCATATATCGTTCAGGATCTGTCGGCGGAGTTTTCCGACGGGTACTTTCCAAGAACGGACGCAATATTGCGGGCTGGGTGAGTGAACGACTTACAGGAATGGTTAGGTTTGATGTGGCTGCGGGCACTGGAGTGGAACCGCTCCCGCCGAGACGGATGCTGCTTGCCTGTTTACCTGCAAATAAGTAATACAAGCGTATATTGTGCGTAAATTTAGACATATGCAATTCCTGTTGGACCATGAATGCTGTATTGCAACGGTTATGATGACGTCTTTAGACCATGATGTCCTGGGACATGAAGCGCATAATAAAGGATTCACAGGCCATGAAATGATGCTCTCAGACTATGAAAATGGTTCCTCCGAACCATGACGCCTTTGAATAATGATATGCAAAAGATTGAAAGGGATCCTCAGGCCGTGATATAGTGTTCTTGGGCTATGAGGGTAGTGCCTTCGAACAATGACGCCTTTGGATAAGTTGGCGATATTTCAGCCCATGAAGGATGCAGTAGCATGTGGCGATCTTTCAGCCGTGCAATGTGGCGATCTTTTAGCCGTGCAATGTGGTGATCTTTCAGTCGTGCAATGTGGATAAAGACAGCGTTTAGTCTCGGAAGGCAAAATAGTAGCCTTATGCAATGCAGATGCAGATGGAGGTAGAGCTTAACCTCGGAAGGCAAAATAGTAGCCTTATGCAAGTTGGGAGGCAGAATGGTGGCCTTATGCAATTTGGAAGACACAATGGTAGCCTTATGCAATTTGGAAGGCACAATGGTAGCCTTATGCAATTTGGAAGGCACAATGGTAGCCTTATGCAATGCAAATACAGATAGAGGTAGAGCTTAACCTCGGAAGGCAGAATAGTAGCCTTATGCAAGAAATAAATAGCAGATGACAGTAGAGTTTCTTAGCTAATAGCAGATTGCGGCGTGGTAATTACTGAGAGCATTGTGACATATAGAACATTATGGATGCATGCTGATAGCGGATGTTGGTAAGTGCAAAGGTTCAGAGAATCGTGTTCTTGAAAAATGTTGTTTTATGGACGTACAGTACATTAAGTGATTTCGTAATCCTAGTGCCTACATCCAAAGAAACGTCGTGAGTTTTGTAAAGGGGAAGGTTAGTTCGTATCCTCGCTGGATTTGCTTGACTTGTTCTGGCTTGATCTAATGATATCGTCTGGATCATTGGGGCTGCATTGCTAAACAAAGCAATTACAATAATAGACATGCATGATTTTGTAAAAGTATGACATAAGTGTATAGTTCAAGGAAAATAACTTTTAGATTAACCGACGACTGTGACGTGGTTTGGGACATTGCAACCTCTCTAGTTATGGAATTTTAAGGGTCCTCCTCAAAAGTTTGCCCCAGTTTGATGGGTTAACGCTTCTGCCTATTGCTTGTGCGACAATCGGCTGACATTACTTCGGAATTTTGAGGGTCCTCCTAAAAATTCTGACCCAGTTTCCAATTTCGGGGGGAAATGAAAATTTTATTAAATTGTAACCGAATCCATAGGGCTGCCTACATATCCCCTCTTAAACGGGAATTAGGTCAGGTGTAGTTCACTTTACATCATACAGGTAAACATAAAGATTACAAATAGTAACGTTTGACTGTATCTGAATTTATCGGCTTCGACAAAACTTCTCCGTCCATTTCTGCAAGTATGAGGGCCCCTCCTGTCAGAACTTGGTGAACCATGTATGGGCCTTGCCAGTTGGGAGAGAACTTCCCTTTGGCTTCATCCTAGTGCGGAAAAATTTTCTTTAATACCAACTGCCTCGGTGTGACTTGCCTCAGCTTGACTCTCTTATTTAAGGCTTTGAACATGCTGTTGTGATAGAGTTGACCGTGGGAGACCGCATTCATTATCTTTTTGTCTATAAGAGCTAGTTGCTCGTAACGACTCTTCACCCACTCTATATCGTTGAGCTCAACTTCCTATATAATCCTTAGGGAAGGAATTTCTACTTCGGTAGGAATGACGACTTCTGTACCATAAACCAACATATAGGGAGTTGCCCCGGTTAATGTGCAGACTGTTGTTCGATACCTTAATAAAGCAAATGATAACTTTTCGTGCCACTTTTTATGCTTCTCTATCATTTTCCTCAATATCTTCTTGATATTCTTGTTGGCGGCTTCCACAGCTTCATTCATTTGAGGCTTGTAGGCTGTGGAATTCTTGTGTGTGATCTTAAAGGTTTCACACATGGTTTTCATCAAGTCACTGTTGAGGTTGGAGCCATTAGCAGTGATGATTGACTCTGGAATACAAAATCGACAAATAATGTGGTCCCAACAAAGTCTGTCACGACTTTCTTAGTCAATGTTTTGTAAGATGCTGCTTCGACCCACTTGATAAAATAGTCAATTGCCACTAGGATAAATTTGTGTTAGTTAGAAGTGGCTGGCTCGATTGGTCCAATGACGTCCATTCCTCAAGTGGCGAACGGCCACGGTGAGCTTGTTGTATTGAGCTCGCTTGGGGGTACCTTTATCATGTATGCATGTATCTGACAGCGATGGCATTTCCAGACATACTGGATGCAGTCTGTTTCCATATTCATCCAAAAGTAACCAGCCTGAAGTATTTTCTTTGCTAAGACAAAACCGTTCATTTGTGGACCACAAGTCCCAGCATCAATTTCTTCTAGTAGCCTAGATGCTTCCTTTGCGTCAACACACTTTAATAATCCCAAATCAGGAGTCCTCCTATATAGGGTTCCTTCGCTGTGAAAAAAGTTGTGGGACAATCTCCGAAGTGTGCATTTCTGAGTATGACTGGCAAACTCCGGGTACTCTCCTCTTGCCAGATACTCCTTGATATCATGAAACCAAGGCTTTCCATATAGTTCCTCTTCAATATGGGCACAATAAGCCGGCTGATTTTGAATTTTCACCGGAATGGGATCGATGAAATTCTTGTCTGGATGTTGTATCATCGATGATAGGGTAGCCAATACATCGACGAACTCATTATAGATTCTGGGAACATGTTGGAATTTTGTATTCCTGAACCTCTTTCTCAATTCCTGTACATGATGCTGATACGGGAGTATCTTTGAATTCTTGGTTGCTCATTCCTCTCGTACCTGATGTATAAGTAAATTTGAATATCTAATTACTAGCAGCTCTTGCACGTTCATGTCAATGGCCTTTTTGAGCCATAAGATGCAGGCTTTATATTCGGCTATATTGTTGGTGCAGGGGAACATGAGTTTGGCAGACACTGGATATTGCTGACCGGTTTCTAATACCAAGACTGCTCCTATGCCAACTCTTTTGAAGTTTACTGCTCCATCGAAGAACATTCTCCAGCCGTTATAGGATTCTGCAATGTCTTCTCCTATGAATGATACCTCTTCATCAGGAAAATACATTTTCAAGGGTTTGTATTCTCCATCCACTAGGTTTTCAGCAAGGTGGTCTGCCAGAGCCTGTCCTTTGACGACCTTCTGAGTTACGTAAACAATGTCAAATTCACTCAATAGCATTTGCCACTTGGCTAGCTTGCTGGTGGGCATGGGCTTCTAAAAAATGTACTTTAAAGGATCTATCCTTGATGTGAGATACATGGTATAGGCACAGAAGTAATGTCTCAGCTTCTGAGGTACCCAAATCAAAGTACAATAAGTGCGTTCCAAAAGAGAATACCAGCTTCGTACGGGGTGAACTTCTTGCTGAGATAATAAATGGCTTGTTACTTTCTCCCTGTTTCATCATGTTGCCCCAGAACACAACCGAAAGCTCCGTCTAACACTGTAAGGTAGAGTAATAAGGGTCTACCTAGCTCAGGCGAGACCAAGACTGGTAGTGTTGATAGGTACTCCTTGATTTTGTCGAAGGCCCTTTGACAGTCATCAGTCCATTTGGTGGCGGCGTCCTTCTATAACATCTTAAAGATTGGCTCACAGATAACTGTAGACTGTGCTACGAATCGGCTGATGTAGTTCAGCCTTCCCAGGAAACTCATCACGTCCTTCTCGTTCTTTGGCGGTGGTAACTCTTGAATAGATTTGACCTTTGATGGATCCAGTTCTATTCCTCGGCGGCTCACAATAAACCCAAACAACTTCCTAACAGGAACCCGAATGCATACTTTGTGGGGTTTAGTTTCTGGTTGAACAGCTACAATCTGTTGAAAAACTTCCTCAGATATTTTATGTGGTCTACGACATTCTTGGATTTGATGATAACATCATCCACATATACCTCTATCTCCTTGTGTATCATATCATGGAAAATGGTAGTCATGGCCCTCATGTAGTGGCCCCTGCATTCTTCAGGCCGAACGACATCATCTTGTAACAATACACTCCCCACAGCGTAATGAAAGTCGTTTTCTCAGCGTCTTCCTCATCCATCTAGATCTGATGATAACCAGCGAAACAATCTACAAATGATTACAACTCATATTTGGCGCAATTGTCAATTAGGATGTGTATATTCGGCAAAGGGAAGTAGTCTTTTGGACTGGCTCGGTTGAGATCATGGTAGTCGACACAGACTCTGACCATCAATCCTTCTTTGTCACTGGCACAATGTTGTCTAACCATATCGGGTGTTCCACTACCCTGAGAACATTAGCTTTGGCTTGCTTAGTGACTTCTTCCTTGATTTTTAAACTCATATCAGGCTTGAACTTTCTGAGCTTTTGCTTTACCGGAGGACATGTCAGATCAGTTGGCAGTTTATGGGCCAGAATAGATATACTCAGACCAGTCATGTCATCATACGACCAGGCGAATATGTCCTCATATTCTTTTGAAAATTCGGTGTATTCCTTCTTTTCTGATGGTGATAAGTGACAGCTAATTCGTGTTTCCTTGATGTTTTCTTCATCTCCCAAATTAACAACTTCTGTTTCATCCAAGTTGGATTTAGGTATGTTCTCAAAGTTCTCAACTTCTTTGACGATCTCCTCAGGTATGTCATCTTTTTCTGAATTAATGTCAGTTTGTTGCGTTGTCTTATTGCATGTCACAATTATTGGTTCATCAAGATAAGTAATAGTAATGTTATATAAGTAAAGTAAGGAGAAAATGATAGAAATAAATATTAATTCATTAGAAAAAACATGTTTTTGATAAATTGAATAATTGTTTCGAACATTAAAGATCTTATTGCGGAAATTGAGAAATGCAAAAAGTAAATCATTTAGTAAATAAAGTAGTGAATAGTGCTTGTTTTAGCCTTGCTACCCCGAGGTTTGTCGGGCTCTGGTTTTCCTGATGGTCCAATTGTTGAGATGTGACCCTCTTCTTACATCTTGTATGGAAGGACCTTTCTCCCCCTCGTCTTTGAGAATAACACAACAGTCCATATCATTGTCCTGTAGAAACTTTAATAGGACTAAGAGGAGGAGTGGGTGGAGGGCCCCTTGATCTCGTGGAATAAGATGATGATGCCAAAGTGCACGAACTAACCTTTGGGGAGGGAAATAATAGAAGCAAAAATAAAAACAAAAGGTAACCAAGTTAGTGAGGGTCATAAAAAGTATTGCAATATTTAATCACGTAGTGCAGGAATGTAAAGCGTGTTCTAATCTGGGAACCTTGTTATGCCCGAGGTGGGCCTAGCAACAATTAGACTTGGAGAACTTTTTAATTCTAAATGCTTCTTCTCATAACGTAAGAACAGACGAATCGCAAAATGATACAGAAATAATGATAAGTAATGAGTTACTATTGGCACGTGGCCTTATTACATTCAGAAAACGAATAAGCCTAAATCTATTTGGTCTTAGGATGGTCTTCCTCATGTTGAATGTTCTTGTCGATCAAATCCTCCAGATCGCGTAGGCTCATTAGTAAGAACGCCTTCACCAGATGTCCTTCTTCATTTCCCTCAGTGCTCTGGCAGTCGTTGACTCTTTTCCTCACTTTTCCCTCCAATTCTAATAGGCTGTATTCCAAATAATCTAGTTTTTTGCTAGTCTTGACGGCCCTTCTCTTTCCATTCATTAATTTGGTCATTTGATGGAGGACTCCTCCACCAGTCTAGAAAGAGTGGGGGTATGTTAACCATTCCGAAGCTAGGGGCTCGTGCCTCATTTTCTGCAAAACAAAAGGGTTAAACCTTAAACCCACCAGACTCGATTATTTATACATTTATGATCAGCATGGAGCATCTGGTTCTCCAAATTAATGCACAGAATGTGATGATGTCCGTTTGGGTTTAGGGAAACCCAGTGGACTTTGGACAAGGCTATCTTAAAGGATTATTGTGTGGACAAAATAACTGACCTGGCTATGTTTGACCATGATGCATGCACAATTTGAATAGAGTAAGGTTTCTCTAGTGTTTTAGACTGGTACCCTTGAGCGGACAACTCAATGGGGAAGGCTCGGAACTATCGACTGCACCGCTGATCGACTCGTTTTACTGCAAATATGCCTTTCCAAATTTAGGGGGTAATGATATAGGAAGAGTGCAACCATTCATTATAAGCGTAGCTATAGTATTTGTTTTGGCACGAGTGGAGTATGATGTTGAGAATGATTATGCAATAATTAAAAGCATGTTGGCATGTATTTGCACATTAAGAAAGCGATAAATACAACAATTTCATAATTTAAAGCAATAAAGGAAAGAAACAAAGGAGGATATGTCAGTTTAGCTTCTAAAAAAGAAATTAAATACTTAAAGGAATTAAATAGATAATTGCGCACAGAGAGAGGTAAAAATTCACAATAATAATCTAAAATGCTAAAAATCCCCAACAGAGTCGCTATGCTGCCGCGCCCCCTTTTCCTCATAGAATCGGGTTTATGACATTCAGTTGGGACAACTCTTTCCTTTTGGGAAGGGGTTTACAATTTTGAAGAGTCACCACCTAACGATTTTAAGGTGCGTTAAGGCACCTATAGGGTTCAAATACAACCACTTTTTGATAACCAGAGATAGGGTAAGGGCTTGAAATTAACCCAAAGGAAAGGTGTTAGGCACCCCCTCAGGATCCACTAGTATGGTTTTCGACCAGATAGTTTTTTGTGAATTTGTGCAATTAACAAGTAAGAAAATAGGGCTCAAATAAGAGGGGATTTTAAATACAAAGATGTTTGAAAAAAGCATAAAATAAAGCAAAGTTTTGAAAGAGTTATAAATAAACATGCTGAAGGATAAAAGGGGGGTCCTAGGTTTATTTGTAATATGGATCATATCAATGCAATAACCGGTAATCACTCCTCAAAACAGGGGCTACACATGGTATTAGCACACTGGTCATCATATCCTTATCTATCCTTCCCACCCCGTTAAGGTATTTAAGCGCGAATTAGTCTCGACCTCTATCGCATGCTATTACCCATCCCAGTCCTATTAGTGCTGAAGGATTTAGGACTACTATTCCTATAAGAGGGAGGATTTTAGGCTGACTCTTGGGTTTTAAAGGTAAAAGACTACGACGACATTCAAAACACATAGGAATGCATATCAGGGGTGACATGTAAAACAAATAAGAGGCTCAGGTATACCTCCTCAAGTAAAGCACATGAATAGAATGACTTAAAACACATTTTGGGCCAGAATTTGAAGTACTAAGACGGGAGAGTTTTAGTTGTTGAAGCAGACCAATTTATTACATAACTCAGATCAGAAGTCCGAATCAGGCCTGCCTGCTGGTTGTAGCAGTTTCTAATTAAACAAAGACGGAGTCAATTTTATCATTATTGCCTAAGGTTTGCCTAAGTGTGTATGGATGGTACCCTATGAGCAAGATATCTACTACTGATTCAAAAAAATAGCAAAGCAGTAATAGTTTTTTAAACGGACAAGTTGGATCCTATAGGCATGCTTTATAAGCCGTAATAATTACATGAGTAAGTGTTTTAAACTGATTCAAATAGTACCATTCAAACTGATTTTAAACTAAAATGGTTTCGGGTTATAAACTTCGTTGCTGATTTTAATTCCTACAGACATGGTATCTAATATTAAAGCTGATTTAGTCCTATAGGCATGGTATCTGATGAAGTGGAGTAGAAAAGGTTTATTTGATCACAATGAGATTCTTATAGGCATGATTTATATATTGATATTCAACCCTATAATCATGACAACTAGTTTAGAACCTGATTTTAACTTATGTACATGAGGTATGATTGTAACCATTAGACCCTATTGGCATGATCTCTAAGTGTGGAATTAAAATATGCAGAATTTGAAGGCAGATCCTATAGACAGGATATCTAGATATAGAGTAAAAAATATGTAGAATTTGAAATAGATCCTTTAGGCAGGATATCTAAGTGTAAAACATGCAGAACTTTATTAAATAGATCCTACACGCAAGATATCTAAGTGTAAAACGTGCAGAACTTTATTGAATAGATCCTATAGGCAGGATATCTATGTGTAGGATTGAAAAATGTAGAATTTAAAGCAGCAGACCCTATAGGCATGTTATCTACCCTCTTGATAGCTAACCATGCACAATTACCCATCCCTTTTCACTAGCCAACCCCAATATCTCTTTACAAATTATTACATAGCAGTTGCTAAATTACAAGAGAAGTGCAAAAAAAAAAAAAATTACAACCAAAAGAAGCCTAATTCTGACTTCCTTTCTGAGTTATGGAACAAAAAATTTCGAATGCCATTTTTTTCAGAGCCTTCCTCAGACCTGGGAGTGTCAAAGTTCCCTAAGGGTCTCAAAGGACCCCAGGCAGTGCTTACATCCATGTTGCTTAACCAGATAGAGAATGAGTGCAGTATGGGAGAGGCCAGCCCTTATGTGTCCAAGTTCAGAGGGAGCTCACGAGTCCCAAAGCAAGGCTCACATAAGAGGGGCAGAACCTAAGTTCTAAAAGTTTAGTAGAAGTGCAGAAATAGAGATTTTATTTGAAATTTGATTGAGAATAGAAAGGGGTAAGGGTAATTTGAAAGCAGTAGTAGCGAAACTTAAGCTGCACAGGATCAACAGTTACATAAAGGGGTTTGGGTTTGGGGTGAAGCATATGTCCGTAGGAAGGGTCAGGTTTGGACATGCACATCAATAGATGATGCTGGCATACTCATAAACCTTCCAGGGGACACAAACATATAGAGGGATATGGGGTTTGGGGATTTATAAGTCAGAGAATCACATAATCAAGTGACTGAAAAAGTATATACATAAGGGAACACATTAATTCAGAAAGGGGAAGGAGCAGATTACAGCATGCTTTATAATTAAACTTGATTACATAAATATAAGTAGTAGCAGGCAAGAGTGAAGGAAACAACTAATGAAACATGTTGTTTTTTATGCTTGAATATTAATTAGGACATACCAGCAAGAAGCAAATGCCGAAAGGAAAAGCAAATTAGTTTCCACAGCCTAGACTTGGCTTCTAGTCGGCTAGACAAAGCAGTACCACAAATAGCAATAGAGAAAAGAGAGAGTTTTTGTGAAGTGTGTGCTCTGAACTTAGGTAGTTCGTCCTGTTTAAAAGAAGAGAAGGTGGGTATTTATAGCTTTGGAAACTAGTTAAAAAAATAACGTAATCAGTAAAGTCTTAACACAAACATGGAAATAATCACCATTAGAATCAATTAACCCAAGTGATTCCCTTTAATTAAGGAATTATTGTTTAACAGGTAGAAACATGCCTAATTAAGGGAAGAAAATCAGTTTGGAAATAGGCTGATTATCACTATATAAGGGGGGTGGTAAAAGCATGCAGTGAACAATCAAGTCTGGGTAAAAATATACTTATTTTGGGAAAGAAATCAGCAAGGTAAAAACATCACAGTAAAGGGAAGAGAATCAATTAACTTTAAACAGGCGAGTGAAATCAGGGCTCATATAAGAAAAGCTTTTGAAATTAGTCACAAGATCGAGATCAATCAAGGAAGGGACATGCTTCTGCACTTCAATAGATAAATAGAGTGAACAAAACATCAGTCATGCAAGGCTAAGCATATTGACAAAAGAAATAACATACGATAGTAGCAGAAATAAGCATATGATTTTGTAGATAGTCAATACCCACACATGTAGCCAAAGAGAGTCAGTACAAGTACAAGTCTTGTAGTACATGTGAGGAAACCTTTTGAAATGTTGGGGTTTCAACAAAAGCCGAGTTTAAAAGATAGCAAAACTCAGAATCAGATAAGTAACGTAAAGAAGAGAGAGTCAGAAACAAAGAACTTTAATCGAATCAAGTGCATACTCAAACAAACAGTTTCAAACCAAGAAGATCTAGGGTTTTCAATAGTAATCGATTTTAAAAGATGATAAACAAATAAATCAATCAAGTACACATCTAACAAACAGTTTCAGAACTCGAATAAAACTACAAAAGGAACTAGGGTTTTAACATGCTGAAACAAATAGAAGAATAGAATGAGTAAAACTTAGCAAAATCACAGACACATTAAAATCAGAGATATTTGAAAAGAAAAACTTAAAGGAAAACCCTAATCGGAGAAGATGAATGGTCGTTTTGAAAGAAAACTTTTGAGAGAACACTTAAAACACTCATAGAAAGTACAGATCTAAAGTAGATCCGAAAGAAAATCAAAAGATCAATGGTTAGGGTTTCGAAGAACCTATAAAAGGTGAGAAACGCCTTGAAAGTTACAGATCTTACCAGAAGAGTCAAGGATCTGACTCGAACGGCCATGGCTGGCCAGAGAAAGGTCAGGGATGATCGGAGAAAAGCCATGAATAGTAGTCGATCAAGGATTGGACCAGACTCCTTCGAGGTCTGGTCATGAAACCATCAAACAAAACACATAAGATCCATAGAAGGCTGGTACAGGCCTCAAATGACCACGGACGTTCATGGATTAGGTAGGTATTAGGGTGGGGTGAGAGGGCGGCGGCTAAGGTTCATGAGAGTTTCAGAGAGAATTAAGAGAGAAGGGGAATTCAAAGGCGGCGGTAGGTGAATAATGAAGTAGGGTAATGGGTCGTTTGGAATTAAAAAGGAAAGAAAAGCTGGTGGGCGTTGATCATTTGGGATTAAAAGGGTTAGGTGGGAATCCGGTTTGGTTAGGTTTAGTTGGGTTAGGGATCGCGTTTGGGTTGCAATTGGGTTGGGAAATTGGTTCTGATTTTGGCCTAATTTTAGGCTAAAATTGCAAGCCAAATCTATCTAGATTTTCAACAGCCATTTTTCTTATTTAATTTATAAAAAATAATAAATCAATTTTTGAAAATAAATTAAAAGCACTAAAATTATTTATAATATATAATTAACAATTTAAAAATACAGGACTTAGTTTCATGAATATAAATGCAGTTAAATCTTAAAAGAGGCTAATATTGCAATTATATGCAATTTAGCTTTAAAAATACTAAATAGATTTTTAAAAATATGCAAAAATTAACTTAGTTATATATTAGCATAAATGTATGAGCTACCAAAAATAATAATTTTGGAAATTATTATTGGGTTTTATGGATAAAATAGGAAAATAAATTGATTTAAAGCCCTTAAAAACTTATGGAAAATAATAAAATACTTGGGCATACTTATATATGCATACATATGCTATTTTAAAGGTATTTTGCAGATTGAAAAATATTTAGGGAAAAATTGGGTCTCAACACTCATCATTAGGCATGACAGGAACCACATAGTCCTGAGCAGCGGCAACCGACTGGGCTGGTGGTGCCCCTAGTGTATGGAGTCTTTGTGCCACCTGCTCTGATGTGTGGGCGAAGGAAGTCTGAGTGCCTCCCCTGGCCTAGGAAGTGACTACTATAGTGGAAATAGAGACCACTTGAGCAAGGTTGGTACACACTATCAAAATCTGAGCTAAGGCCTCTTGAAGGCCTGGAATCACGATGGGTACAGTTGGTGCCTGAGCTGGTCCCGCTAGGGCATCTAAAACTGGGGCCTGATCCTGAACTAGGACAACAGGTGGATTTGCAGGTGCTGCCCTAGCTACTGTGCATGCTATACCTCGGCCCCTACCATGGCCTCTATCGCGACCTCGGCCTCTCGTGACCAGACAGGTGGCACCGGTGACTGTCCGTCCTACCCAGTAGCACATGTCCTCACCATCTATGAGAGAATAGAATAACGGAAGTTTAGTTACAGTATCAACAAATTCGCATGATAAGAATTTAAGAATGTGAAGTTTCCTAAGAGTTCTGCATCCCTTTGAAGAGAAGTACAAACGTCTCCATACCGATCCGCAAGACTCTACTAAAACCCCTCATGACTCATGAGACCTATGTAACCTAGGCTCTTATACCAACTCGTCACGACCCAAAATCAATCATCGTGATGGCGTCTATCGTGAAACTAGGCCAACCTCAACTCAACAACCCAAAATAGTTAAAATAACTTTAAACTAATGATGGAAGCAGTTAACATTAAAGAAACCCTTTTGAAAACATAATAAATCCTGAATTTTGATATAATCCATCCCGAAACCGGGGTGTTAGTGAGTATATGAGCGTGTATTCGGAATACAATCCAATATAGTGTCTAAACAAATAACTGAAAATACAACTAATGATAAAAGGAAGAGAGTCAAGGCTTGCGAATGTTATGCGGTGATCGAAGCCAACCTGCCACGCCCCAAGTTCGAGGGACATGACCGGAGCTCGACCGAGTAACCCCAGTCAAGCGGACCTAGGTGCCTTTCCTATCCCACGTGTTACCCCACATTTTTCATTACTTATTAATCAAGTGAAACAGCTAATTATAATTGGAACACCTTGTTACAAAAGCATACATAACATAGGTAATCTTTAGCATGGTTTACAACTTACATCGCCTAACTTACAAAATACATATTTACATAAGTTCTTAACCCACATTGCCTGTCTATGGAGCCTCTAAAGATGAAAGAGGAAAAATACAACACTTGCCGGCAACAAGGCTCCGGCTATACCTTTTATAAACACCAAAACAGGATCCCAAAAGACAAGAACAGAAGTTGCATGAGCCACACAGGGTCCCGAAAGGAAAGGGGCTCACCAATTCAGCTGGCAAGAAGTAATGAGGAGCTACGGTCGGTGGACTGGAGTGCCTGCTATAGATCCACCTACAGTCATAACACGAATGTAGTGCCCCCGGCAAAAGGGATGTCAGTATATTTGAATTGTACTGGTATGTATGAACAAACTTGTTCCAAGTAAACTCAAACCATACATAAGTAGGAAACAGTAATGGATACAGCAACCAAACACATATGAAGGAACAATCAAGCCAAACAAGTTTATAAACTCTCCTGTTTTCTACTTCCACAATTTCACTTTAATAGTTTCACAGTTTGCTCATATTTTGTTTCAATAGTGATTTCGATCACTTTCCACCCTTATTACCTCGGCCACCCTTATTAGCTCAGCCACCCTTATCACCACAACCTACACCTTATTACTTCGTAATGCGGCGTGCAACCCGATCCCACCGTACAGTTTTAATACATAAATAACACAACAACAACAAACAATTCACGAAGCTCAACAACAATATTTCTCAAGAATTAACAAAAACAATATTACAAGTGTTTCCATAACCATCAATACTATTTCTATCATATTCAACAACCCATATACGTTTAACGTCACATTGGTAATTGCCTACAACAAGCCATAGATATTGCTACCACAGTTATTCAAGCTGCACTAGTCACAATTTCCTTTAGTCATTTATTCATAAATTACAACCACATAACACAATCACAACTTACCAATCACAAGAAATTCATAATTAATTTACATACATATCACCTACCAAGCATACGTACATCAAACGAGGTGATTTTACAAGGATCAAGTTAGCCATATATACCTGGAGCCGAATTCCCTTTTTAACTTCTATTCTCAACTCACCAAGCAGTCTAGCAACATCAATCTAGTTCACAAATTGACACATATGCCTTAGCAATGAAGTCCAAAATTTACTACCCGAGCCTATTTAGGTTACCAATTCTCCTTTTGCAATTCTCTACTGCTACTCAATTACTCTTACTAGATTTTTTATTTTTAAAGACATGCATGTACAATCCCACCTTGGGTTTTCAAGAATCAATGCATGGGAATTCCTCTTTTTGTTAAAATAGGAAAATCAATGGAAAAAGAGTTGGGGATTTTTACCTGCAAGAACAGAAGTGAAGACAATACTTGAAATTTCCCATGCTTTGGTGACTTTGAAAAATCAATTTGATGAAGATGGACTTTCCCTCTCCAGGACCCTCTCTTCCTCTCTCTTATTTTGCTCAGAAAGTATGTTAAAATGAGGGGCTGGGGTGTTTTATTAGAAAGGGGGTAAGGTTTGAAATTTTAGAAAATAAAAGCCCGAGCAAGATCTGCGGTCGCACTATGCGATCGCAGAGTTGAAATGTGGTCCGCATATTGGACCGCATAAATGCGCCCAAAACTCTGAAGGTCTGCCTCGGTCTGCGACAGGAATGTGGTCTGCATTCCTATTATGCGGTCGCATTTTGCACCGCAAAATTGACCTCCACAAATCCTTGAGGAATTTATGCAACGATTATGCGGTCCGTATATTGATTATGCGATCGCATAATGGAACGCATTTTCAACATCAATTTTGACAATCCTTCTGCTTCACTCTGCAGCAGAAATGTGGTCCACCTAGCTGATCAACGGCCGCATTCTGGACCGCAGAATGACAATTTTTTGGAAAATCGATTCTTTTGATTTTTAAGTGCAAAATCAATAAAAATGGTTCTACACATTCCTAACACATATTCGGACCTTGGCACTACGAGCTACTAGGTTTTAAGCACAAAATTTTACGGGGCCTTACACAACCTTGCACTACTATTAAGTAGCGAGAGAGGTTGAAGTAGCTTTTATGAGAGCTAAATATTGAAGTTAGGTGTCTATCTAAAGTGGAATTGTGTATTTACACCAAATTTTATTCTACACATTTTTGGCTTTTAATTATGATTCTAATTTTATAAAATACAATGCCCAATTAAACTACTATAAGCTAGGATTAAACTATTGCAAGTTATTCAGATGATTAAAGGGCACTAGTGTAGTGATTTTTGCCTAGGTGGTCAATTAACGGAATCTTGAGTCTAAAGCTAGATTGACACATTTAGGGAGTATGATAAAACCATTGCTCAATTCTACTCACTCTATACCTCTCGGTAGTTCTAGTGATTTTGCTCGAATTGACTTTCTCAAGACCAATTAGATATGCAAATTTGCACAAGCAATTGAGGATCAAGTCGGGTATTATAATCTCTCGGTTTAACCTTGAATTGGGGCTATCAATTCTCTTGAGTGCGCCACAATTCCTTGTTGGACTAATTCTAGAGACTTAAGCTTTCTTTCTTAAGAAAAGCAAAAGTCAACTAAACATAATCTAGTGTTTGCAACTATTAATTTAGCAATTAAACATGGAAGTAGCCCAAATATCAAACACCTATAGTCAATCAAGCTCTGAAATACAAGACCCATCAATTACCCATAATAGGGTTAAGCCAAAACCCTAGATGATGGGTCTAGTTACTCATAATTAAAGAGAGAAACAGAGAAATAGATGAAGAAAAACTCATAGTAATTTATTGCTAAATTAAACTTGAAGTTTCAATGTTAAAATGAAGCTAAAATTACTCAAAACAGCTAAAATAGAGCGCAGCCTTTAGTACTAACTATCTGCTTAACCTAAAAATGGAAAAGAAGCTATTTATGGTAAGCTAAAAAGTCTAGACAAAAATACCCCTGCGGGGTTAGTGTGGACCGCACAAAATCACGTGCGGTCGCACTATGGCTCTGAACTTGAATAAGCGACTCTTTGGGCTTGGGCAATGCGGACCACACAGAATCGAATGTGGCCACGGTGGCTTCTAGTGCGGTCCGCATGAAATGGAGCGCTGACCGCATTGGGCTTCAAACTCAAACCTGGCACTTCTCTGATTCTTGGCTCAGTGTACCGCAATAAATCGAGTGTGGCCATAGTGACTCCAATGCGGACCGCAATAAATCCCATGCAGCCGCATTGCCTGTTAGCCTGGAAATCAAACTCTCTGAACCTCACTTGTGCGGACTGCACAGAATGGTGTGCGGTCGCATTGGCCCTGTTTTTCTTGAGCTTTGTCTTGTCTTGGTACTTGTGCAAGTTTCACTCCTTTTTGAGCTGACCTTTGACATCTTGTCACTTTGTTGATCAAACCTGCAATCAAGCACAACTTGTGAGCCTTTTGTGATTATTTTGTACAAATTTCTAATCAAAACATAAGAAAGAAGGAGTATAAAATGTATCAAAATTCCTAGTTATCATGCGGCTACCTTGATAGTCTCCAAACTCTGGGGCCTCAATCAGCAACTACCGCCATGAACAGAGTCGTCTGGATCTGCACACGAGGTGCAGAGAGTAACGTGAGTACTCCAACTCAGTAAGTAATAAGTCCAAACATTGGACTGAAAGGTAGTGACGAACTCAATCAGTTTAGATAAAATAGAAATAATTATGCAGAAATGTAGGCATTTTTTCAAATTAGATAAACAGCTCAAACAATAAAGTAAAACAAATCTAAACATTATAAAGAATATGACTTTGCTATATCTACATGCTAATGCACATGTTGTATGTGATGCACCATGCTGTTAGCCTCAAGTGCTCATACTCTCAAATACTCAACCACTTGGTATTATATATGGCCCACATGGCCCAGGAAAGATCCATCCTGTAACGTATACATCACTGACTATAAGTCATCCTGTAGCAATGAAAACGGGCAATCCAGCCCTGTGGAGAAGATCCATCTTAAGTATCAAGTACTTCGGACAAGATCCATGTCCAAGGAAGATCCATCTCTCAATAATATCAATCGCGCTCACTGGGGGTGTGTTACAAACTCCGGAGGGGCTCCTACAATCCAAGTGCTATCAAAACATCAACATAACCCTTGCGGCGTGCAGCCCGATCCTATAACTGTCACTCATAATCAGGCTCTCGGCCTCACTCAGTCCTTAATCTCTCCTGTCTCACCCACGGGCTCACAATATCATGAAAACTAACCCAGAAGAATGATATGATGTATCAATATATAATCGAGACTGAGATATGATATAATAATGCATAAATAGACTGAGTATGGATTATCAATAAAAAGTGTGAGATGACAGCAAGAAACGACCACTAAGGGTCCCAACAATACCGGCATAAAGGCTAAACATGATATCTAGCATGATTTACAGTTCAATTACTTTATCATATGAAGAAAACATGGATATAAACATCATAGATCAATATACGGTGCCATACAATCACCCAGGTCATACTTCTCACAGTGCATGACCGCATGCCTGTCACTTGGCATGTGCGTCACCTCAATACCAGTCATATAATACATAATTTGGAGTTTTGAACCCTTAGAACCAAGTTTGAATGTGTTACTTACCTTAAACTAAGCAAAATCCAACTTTGCAATGGCTTTGCCTCTCAAATCAGCCTCCAAACGTCCCGAATCTAGACACAAGTAGTACAACACAATCAATTAAGCCTAACGAGATCAATTCCACAAGCATACTACTAAATTAGATCCAAATTCCTAAATAAACTCTAACCCGGCCACCGGGTCCACATCTTAAAATCTTACTAAAGTCAGAAAACCTGAAAGCCCATTCCCTCACGAGTTTAACTATACTAAATTCATCAAAATCCGATATCATTTGCCCCTCCAAATACCCAAAATTCACTCCCCAATTGTCAAGCCCTTATCTCCCAAATTTCACCTCAAAAACTCACCAATTGGGTGTAAAATCAATGGGGAAACACCATTATTGAAGATAAATAGGCAAAAGCAACTTACCTTAGTGATTGCTTCAAAACCCCCAAAATCTGAGCTAAAAAATGATGAAAAATCTCGAAGTCTTCTATTTATAAGTTCTGCCTAGCAAAATCGCACCTGTGGGCCTCTTGTCACTTCTGCGAAGCCGCACCTGCGGAAATTCTATAACATGTGCGAATTTCACTTAGAATCCCAGACTCCACTCCTGTGGCTGCAAGACCACATCAGCAACTATCGCAAGTGCGGGAATCCATCGCACCTGCAGCCAACCATCACACCCGTGTTTAGCTTTTCGCTTCTGCGACCCTCACATGTGTGGGAGAGTATTCGCACCTGCCGCTTCTGCCCACCTCCCCTTGGCCGCTTCTGTGGCTCATTCTTTGCTTCTACGGACTCACACCTATGGTTCCCACTCTGCAAGTGCGATTATACCAGCAACAACAACACTTTAGCTGAGGCCCACGAGACCTCAACCAAACATGAAAACAAGTCATATTTCCCCATACAAACCTAGTCGAAACTTTGAATCACTCAAAACAACATCAAAACACCAAGTTACAACTAGGTTCACGCCTAAAGAATTTCTAAACTTCCGAAATCTACAAACGATGCCGAAACCTACCATTCCATGTTCGATTGACCTCAAATTTTACACACAACTCAAAAATGACGCCACAAACCTACTTCAACTTTCGAAAATCCAATCAGACCCTAATATCAAAATTTCCACTGCTGACTAAAATCGCCGAAATTCTAACTTTTGCCAATTCAAGCCTAATTCTACTACGGGCCTCCAAATCACATTCCGTACACAGTACTAGGTCCAAAATCACCTAACTGAGCTAAAAGAACTATCAAAATTTAAATCTGAGGTCGTTTACATGCAAGTCAACATCCGGCAGACTTTTCCAACCTAAGCTTCCAATTAACAGACTAGGCGTCTCAATTCACTCCCAAAAACCACTCCAGACCCGAACCAACTAAGCAGATATATCATAATATAACTGTAGAACACAAAAGAAGCAGGTAAAGGGTGAACAGGCTATAACTCTAGAAACGAACAACCGGGTCATTACAGTAATGAAAATAATTACATATATTTTTGTTTGACCTAAAAATTGGTTTTAGAATAAACGGTTGAATTTATAGTTTCAAGCTATAAGTAGATTTATTCAGAGCGATAATGAACAATAACGAATAATTAAAGAAAAAATAAATTGAACAAAAATAGTAGAGAGTAAGAGATTCTTCTTGATTTTCAATCTTCGTACAGTCCCCAAAAGCGAGAGAGACCGAATTACCGAATTGATTGGAAAGATTCTAATTCAAAGTAATTTCGTATGTAAAAAGGTTCTAGTTATTCCAAAAAAATACTTACAACTGGTGATAGATAGGTATTGATATCGAAGGAAAAATGGCGGTTCCGAATCCGAGGGTGCACATTAGGGAGAGTGGACTGCGTGAACAAGATTCCAGCTAGTGTTGATATCTTTGAAGCTACAGTGTGGATCACGACATTCGGAAAGGTTCAAATTTCATTGACCAAGTCTTCGAAAATCTGCGGCCTCTTTCCCGCCTTCGTCTATTTGACTATTCCCGTACTGAAGAGAGAAGAACTTTCGGTCGTAGCTCATCTGCTTCAAACTCTCGATATCAAAATTCGACATATGTTGTTATTCCGCTATGCCGCGTACAATGTCCGAAGTTCACCAGTACCGATTGTTCCAGCACTTCTGTACATATTATGAAGAAATATGGAAAAAGTGAAAACTGTTGTCTTAGATAGATACCGCTCGACTTTCTTTCTTGATACAAAAGTAATCTTTTCTTGATATTCCTCCATTTATGTGATCAGACTTACATTTTAATTCGAAACACGTGGCAATGTAATACTGCTCACTTGAAAAATTTAGTTGTTATTATGATTGTTTTATGAAGGGGAGTCTTTTCTTATTCAGACGGTTATGGAAAGATCTTCGATCTATTTGTATATGGCCAAATAAATCGACAGCCCCTTAAAGTTGTTCGCACTTTTCACTTAGACACTCTATTTTATGTTCGTTCCATTTGAACATTTCAATCAAACCTTTACTGTGTCATTTAGACAAAATATGCTGACATAGCAAGGTAAGTATTTCTCACATTTTTCAAGCGCGTAAAATCATTCACAAAAATAAATTCCACATACTTCTTGTCGAAAAATGTACAGTTTATGCCGGAAAATTTTCCGGCCATCTTCTTAGCCCAATTATTTTGGATTTGTTTACACCAATGCAATTGTATCCTTAGATCTGGGAACCATCACCACTTTTAAATCTGGCCACTATCATAAAGTTATCAGTTTTCCTCTCATTTTGGAGATCTTCTTGGCCGCTGCAATTCTGGATGTAAAAGTAGCAGCATCCCTACCTGCCTACCTCATCTTCTTTATTATCTTCAACCATGGGATGACACGAACATGAATTGTGACAAGAGCCCTCTCATTTTCACTCGTCCGGCAAAATTTTATTTTTTTCCAACGAAGTTTTACTATTTCTCAACAGTTAGATGTGACTTGAATCAACTCCGGCTAGATTCAAGTGAATCTGACTGGAAATAACAAGTTTTTGGCGACCCTTTTGTGTTGGTGTCTTCTTTTCCTCATTTTTTATTTTTATTTTTGTCTACAAGTTATAAATCTAAAAGCATATGGTGAAACTCCACTATCTTTTAATCCGGTCGGAATTTTATTTCCGGCAACTTTGTGGTTTTGTCGGATTTTCATTTTTCTGGGAACCTTCATGCTTATGTTCGTTGATTTTTATGATTGAGTCACATCATTGATACATTTAGATTGGGTTTGATTTCAATATTCTCAACTGTTGCATTATATTTTTTTTGTTTGCAAATGATTTTATTGGTCGTTTGTTGCTGCATTTTGAAGGGAAAAAATGGCCAGAGGTCATTGGGAAAGATGACAGACGGGTGGATTAAGGTAAAATACACGTGTCTTTGTCTTACTCATCAATCTAGTATGTGAATTACACGCTCCTTTTGTGTTTGGCTGCCTAAGAATTTTGTGTTCAAATGACACATTTGAGTTGTGCTTGGAGTATTCAAATGGAACGAACTTAAGATAGAGTATCTAAGTGAAAAATTTGAACCACTTTAAAGGGTCGTCGATCTATTTGGCCTTTGTATATAGATACTCGATTTTAGTACTCAGTGCAAGCTTTCAGCCCTTTCTCTTTATCATCTGCATCTCTTTTAAAACCTTTTTCCCTTTTTCTCTTTCAATTTTTGAAATATTTTGAAACCCCTAAATCCCTTTCTGTAGCACATCAGCCTTTACCACAACCGAGTAACGCTTTCACTTTCTCTATGCCCACGGAGGGAGTTCCTCAAGTTCATACTTCTGCTGCTGTTTTTTCATAAGAAGTTCCACTTGCTTCCCATGAAAAATGAAAAAAGGTCCATATGATGTTTTATACTTCAATACCACGCAGGAAGGGAGTGATTTGTATGGTACCCAATTTCACTTAACTTGTTTATAGAAGGACCTGATTCTTTTATATGTTCCAACTGTTTGTGGGATAATAAGTAGAGAAAATAAAGAACACAGAGATTTTAAAATACTTGGCTCAAAAGGTGAAAAAACCACGACCTACTTTACAATAGGATTTTCCCAAACTCTCCATTAAAATTACTGAGCCAAAAATTGCATTTACAAAAGCTATTTTGTAAACCTAGGATTAACTCTGATCTCGTTGTGGCACACAATCTCAACTGTTGCGACAACTTCAAGTTAACTCTAATTTTAAAACTCTAAGTACCTAATACAATTGCTTCTATAAAAGCTGAAAGGTACAATGTAAAATCACCTACTACAATGGAACTAGAATAAAAGATAGACACTTGGAACTGGTTGTTATATCTGGTTCAAGTAGCTTCAGGATTGCACGCTTGAAGCACACATAAATTGCTTGCAAAATTGCCTTGCTATTTTGCTCTCAATTCACGTTTAACTTCTGCTTATATGCATTACCTGTAAAGAGAACATCACTGATATTTAAGAAGTTAGTAATTAGAGATTTACTAGGATACATACGCTACTCTTTCATGGTGGAAGATTTCTAGTTGATCTCATACTCTAACTCTTATCCTTTTCCTAAATCATGTTCTCTTTGTGTAAGGAGTCTTTCTCCTTATCCGATCTGCAATCTTTTGAATCATGATCAGGAGATATCACTTCTGACAAGTTAGGTTTATCTCTTTCGCATGCATCTCACATGTTTGGGTTGATCATAGCTATGTTTCACAAGATGGACCCGTACATGTCTGAGTTCTTTTGTCAGTCTTCAAAACTTCACATTTACTAGGGCCAACAAATTCTCCCTTTTTCGATGATGACAAACTCTATGCTTTTCACTCACTTAGGCCCTGTAAGAACTCAGCTTACTCATTAATACAGAGTGTAGAAAAATTCACTTATCATCAAGGACCAAGTTAATTAGGTTATAAACATCACATATTCAGAATATGTAAAGTACAATATCTCTTCCCCCTTTTGGCATCATCGAAAAGTTGCATAAACAAAGTGTGAGTCCTAGAATTTAAAAAACCTCATGGCCACTGGGGCAACTGCAAGTGCAATCATGGATCAATGATCAGTAATCAAGCAAACACATTTAAACTATCAAGGAAATATTAACAGTCAACAAGAGAAAAAATAGTAGATATCATTGATAGAAGATATGTTGCTACCACAACCAGAAATAAAAAAATTCAAAACATGAGCAAAAAGAAAGAGAGATACCTAATTTAGGTCACTAGAGGTACTAGACAAGTTCAGGAGATAAAGGCTAGAATTCCTAAGGCTTGGTGGAGCTAGAGCACTGGTTTTGGGCTTGGAGAAGATTCTACATATTGTTAAGAATCCCATCATTCTTCTCTTTTTCTTTGGTAATCTCAATTATGAGAGCATTCCTCTCAGATTCAACCTCAGTTAAACGAGCCTTCAGCCTAGCTATTGTGAACACGTGATTTTTGCCCTATATGAGAATTACTCCCAAGAAATTCAAAATAAAATAGTTTTGTGTTGTGTGTGATTTTCTGTGAATTTTGTGTAATTTCTTAATTATTATTTGCATTTTTTGTCTGTGCGTGTTTATTTGTTGTATTAATATAAAACACAAAATTATGTTGCATTTACACTTAGGATTTATTAGGAGTAATTAAGTTTGTTTTATAAAAGTAAAAATTACAAAAATAATACACTTTACATTTAGCATTTAAAAGTCTAGTTGTGTGATTTATTTTTCATTGATATTTAATTATGTGTGTTAATTATTAGTAGAAGTTAATTTGATTTTTTCTTTAGGATTTTTAATGTTTCAATTAAGAATTAATTAGTATTTTTGTGATTTAGGATTTTTAGTTTTGATTAATTAAGAGATAAGGAAAATGAAGAGAAAATAGGCAAACCGGATTTGGGCCGCCCCATTTCAACCAAAGTCCAGACCCAATTGTAAACCTTTCTACCCGGTCCAAGAGACCTGCTAATGCGACGTCCGAACGACATCGTATCTGTCACGCCTCTCCTGAGCCGTTGGATCTCATCTATCCAACGGTCAAGATCATCTCTCCCATTAACCCGACCCCGACCCATCTTCTTACCCGATCCAACCCGCCCCTTCATTAAACCAAACGACCCCGTTTTGTACCAAAACGACCCCGTCTCCTTATCCATCAGTTAACCCAAGCCGTTCAGATCATTTGATCCAACGGCTCGGATTAATGGACCCTTTTTAATATACCAAATTTCCTACCCCCTAAACCCCTGTTACTCGTCTCATTCCCAGACACCCCCCTTCATCGTCTCTCAGAGACGAACCAAACACACCCCAAAAACCCTAGCTAGCCGCCACCCCTCCCCTTCTCCTGAAACCCGGCGGCAACGATGCCGGTGACCACCAAATTAACACCACAGAGCCTCCATCGCACCCTGAACCCAAATCTACAAGCCCCTTACCTCGAATCAACCTCCAGCTTCTCGAATCTTCGATCGAAGATTCGAGCCAAAACTCAACCTACGCCAAACCACCCCAAATTGATACCTAACACTCCCTTGACCTCCGTCGTAACCAAACCAACACTAGTTTGGTTCGAATCAAGCCCAAACCACTTGAACCCCAACCTGAGCCCCAAGAACCCTAGAAAAGTTTCTGATCCTGTTTGAGGATTTTTGAGGTTTCAATGGGCTTTAGTCGAAATGTTCTCACTTGAGAACACTCGATTAAAGGCCGTTTGGCCTCAAAATTTTCAAGTCCGAGTTGGTCCAGGTCCGTTTTTGTTTCTGATTTTTCTCTCAAGGTATTTTCCTTTTCTCTCTTCTATCTTTATCTAGTTTTATATTTGTTTGTTAATCCAGCTCTGTTAGCATTTTTATCTTTTTCGATTTTTTGTCAAAATTTTCTGTTCTTCTCTCAAAGACCCTTTATTTGGTCAATCTGTTTGCTTTTGATTGTTTGTCAAATATATGTTGTTATAGTGTACGTATTCGCTTCGATTGATATCGTCGAATGATTAGTTCCGTGTTTTCCCCTGTTCTGCCCAAAACTATGAATCACTGAGTTGTGTGTCGATTATTTGTTATCGATTATGTGTTGTAATCGATTAAATAAATATCGTCGATTAGTTGTATAGGCTTGTTTTGTTAGAATAATGTAACAGTGTTGGTCAATACTGCCTAAGTTTGGTCCGAATCACTGTTTGAATTAGAGGTTGAATTGGTTATAGCTGTTTAACTGTGATAAATGCAGAGTTTGGTTGGCCTACTAAATGGTACTCAATGCACCCTTAAACTAATGAATAAACTAATTGAAAGGGGCTGTCTATCAGTGTGAATTACAACCTATTTAAGCACTCATTAGTTGGAAGTCAGTGCATGACCGGGCTGTCTATCAGTGTGAATTACAACCTGTTCCACTCATGGGATAGACTAGTGGAACCTGCTGGACAGCAGTGTGTTCCACCAGTTCTGAACTTCAGGGTTAGTTTAATAATTAAAGCCCATACTTAGACCAACTGAAGTGGAAAAAACAGAGGGAATAACATGGCTGGTCAGTCTTAAACAGTAAAAAAAAAGGGACTGCAAGGCTGTTTAGTTTGGTTATATAAGAGGAAGACATTAGACATTCCGGGGGAGACTCTAAAAACAGATTCTAAGATAGACATTCTGAAATATAGAGACTGGGGATATACATTCTGATATAGGAGATACATTCTGAAAAAAAATACATTCTGGAATAGAAAGAAAAGAGGAGATTTTCCATTTTTTGAGAGCCTGTTTGAGACTTTAAAATCTGTCCAAGAGAGCTCAAAAGTTTGAGCACTTAAACAGTGAAGAGAGCTTTGAAAAGATTTAGTTCTCAAAAAAATTCAAGTCAATCTTAAGCAATTCGAGTCCCTGTAACACTGTTACATTGGCCCGAGATCAGAAACAGTTTGAGACTTTCTCTGTTTCTATTTCCATATTTGAGTGTTCAAGTTATCTAAAGGTTTCTGTTGAGTTTATTTGGATTTGATCTGTTACTGTCTGGTCTTCTGGAAATTGCTGTGTTCTGTTCTTGAGTTCCTTGTTGGTTTAATCTATTCCGGGGACTTCAGTTTTGCTACTGGGCTGTATGCTTTGTGTCCTTAAGTTGCTCTGGTTGTTGCTGGTTGCTGTTGCTTGCTGTGGGCTGTTTACTGATCTTCTCTTCCTCCACTTTTCTTGTTTGTCAAATTCCAGGTACACATTTCTGAGACTGTATAGATACAGCTTCCTTTATGTGGCAATGAAATGAAATCAAGGCTTAAGCTTTGCTGTTTGGAACTGCAATTTAATTATGTCATGCTTGGGATATTACAGTTGAATTAAGATTGTTTTCAATTCCAATATAGTTGTACTGATAATTTGAATTGTTGGAAGCATAGTTGTTTAAATTAATTATTAGTTCGAATACACCGAATTCGAATATATTTTGAGTTGGAAACCAATTCAATAACTTGGTATGTATTGAGTATTGGCATTTGACTGTTTAGGAGTAGATAATTTTCGCACGTGCACTCATTTGAAATAAGCTTCATAATAATGTTATAGCCATTCCTCTAACCGTTGCTCCCTGTACCCAACTGAAAAACAATTCGG
>MU732946.1:26751-55771 GCA_026770625.1 Nicotiana glauca | reverse complement strand
AGGATTTTAATTTTTACAATTTTGGTATTAGCACATTTTGAGAACAAATTAAAGAAAAATAAAAAATAGCATTTTTTATGTTTTAATTGAAAATTATCATAGAATAGATATTAATTAGTCAAATCAGAAAATAAATACAAAAATATAAAATAAAAATAAAATACAAAAATACAAAAGAAATGAAAACACAAAAAGAGAAGAAAATACCAAAATTACAAAAGAAAATAAAAATATATACAAAAATACAATACAAGAGGTATAATACAAAATTGGGCCATTTAGACTAATTAGTAGCCCAAAAAAAAGCGTAATATACCCGCCTAGGCCCAAAGAAATGAGTGCCCGGTCTGCATATGAATGTAAACGACCCCGTTTCAGTACAAAGAGATCTGGACCGTTGAAATACTTGATCCAACAGTCATGTAACACAGGCCCTTAATAAATAAAACGACGTCGCTTCATGGGATTCAATCATGGCCATTGATCTTTGATGATCTAACGGATGAGGTTAGTCTTTCATTTAACTAAACGGTGTCGTTTAAGGTTTCGTGTGATCTGAGCCGTTGGTTTGGTTTAATCCAACGGCCTGAGTTCGTTATAGGTCTTTTAATATATCAAACGTTACCCCCCCTTTCTCATTTCATTCCTTTTCTTCCCCATTAGCAAACCCTAGCCGCCTCTAAATACTCTCCAGAACCCCGCCGGAACCCTACCGGCGGGAGACGCCATTTATTCTAATCGCTCCCTCCTTAACACCACCTGACCGCCTCAGCTTCCTCTTCCCACCCCTCTACTTCCTTTTCCTCAAATAAGTCTGGATCCCTTTGAATTCAATTTAGTGTCGCCGGAACCCTAGTTCCGGCGAACACTACTCCACTGAAATCACTCCGAAATCACCCTGTAATATTCTCTTGACATCCTTAACCCCATTCTGAAGCCCTCAAGTCTCAAAAATTACTGAAAAACCCAAAACGTTAAATAAAGGTCTGCCGGAGACCCAAAAATTCAAGAAGATGATATTCAAGCCATTGAAGTTTTGGAAAAAATCTTTTCATCTAAAAAAAAAGAGAAGAAGAAAGAAAGAAAAGGAAGAAGGAAAGAAAAGAATAAAAGTCCGAAAAGCTAAGTTTTTCTCTTATCTTTTTTATCTTTTCTTCTTGTTTTTTCTGTTTCTTAGTTTATACACTATTTGCATGTGTTTTGTTTTCTTTGTTTCTGATGCTAGATGATATAGTATTTTGATTATTATTTTTTAATCTTTGTTTATTTGAAATAGAAACTGATAATGTTTGATACTGTTAGATTTGATATTAATTAGAAATTAGGGTTTAATAGAGTTAAATATTAGATTTTTGATTGGTTTCTAGAATATTTCGATTTTGATTATCACGAGTTCTTAAAATTCTGAAATTGATTAGAAATAATTTTGTTTTGATATTAGTTTGTTATTAGAATTAAATTGTTAGTTTAGTTTAATTCGATTGGTTATAGCTGTTTCTGAAATTAATCAAGTTTAATGGGGGGTAAAAGGGTAAAGGGCAGTAGGATTATTTGGTAAATATGACTTGGGTTCAGGGGTAATTCAGGGTATAACAAATGGTTTAAAGGTAATAAATCTTAGGAGATAGGGGTAGTATGGGCAATATAAAAGGGCAATTCAGTGAATACCAATTAGAAGTGGGGTAGAAGGGTAAACACAGTGGAATAGAACATTCTAGATAGGGGAAAGGGGGGTAATTCTGCATTAATAAGAGGGAAAAATCGACTAAATAATAAAGAATGTGGACAAAATTGAAATAAAAGGGGGACTATTTGATAAATTCTGAAGTTTAAATTTCCCTCTCTTTTTACTCTATAAATAGGCCTCCATTGGCCTCTTTTAACAAGTTTTTGGCAATCTAAAATCTGCCTGAAAACATTTCTGCAATCCTAGATCTCTACTTTCAAAATTCACCATTTTCAAAGCTCTAAAATACCAAAAATAGTAGAAAACCAAAATTGCATTGTTTCATTAGATCGAATTGAAGATTGTGGATTGATTCTGTTGTGATTCTGGAGGTTAAATTATTGCGAGAGTGTTGATTGAGTTTGTGTATACAATTGATTACGATTTGGTTGGTCTAAATCTGGTGTGCTGAAGCTGTGTCTGTTGATCTGTTCCTATTATATGATGATTGTTGATCCTTGTTTTGTCCTAGAATCTCATTGATTTTCCTCCATTTCCAGGTACAATTCTATCACTCGTTGATGTAGTTTCAAGTTGTAGAAGATGAAATAAAAGTGTTTATATGACATTTCAATTTGCTTTATTTTACATTGAATCTGATCTAGGTAGAATTTAGCTAAGACTATTTGTATTCATTAGGAAAATTTGATTGTAATAATATATCTTAGACTATTCTATTCTCATATTCAAATTGTCATTATGCCGTATTTGTAATAGGACTGTAATAAAAACGCAAAACTTATAATGTTAGTAAATGATATTTAGATCTAGGATTCAAGTTATGAATTTGGATTTTATACATAACAATAGTTTTTCTGAAATGATAAGTAAATCTAAAGTGTATATTTTTAGTTAAGATGTATGAGTTTATAACTGTTCTGCTTTGAAAATTTGATACATGTAACGTAACTGAAGTTAAGTAACTAGGCAGGTGTTCACGTTCTTATTTCAATTTTAATTCTACAAATTTCATTTTATTTTTCTTTGGATAATAAATAAAAGGAATATCACCAGTAGTTGAATATGCAAACTAATCCGATTTCCAGATTAGAATTTGAGTAATCAATATTTCATTAGTTTGAGTAGCATTTTGAAAAGTTGTAGTGAATATTAGTGCAAATCTGAATTGAGACTGTGTCAAATTAAAGGTCAAGGATGGCCAATCCATTTTTGGATAGTTTGAGGCCTCAGTGCCTTCGTGAATGGCCCAGACCACGTTTTGGTCTTGAGTCCAGTTGGGCCTTGGCCCAGCTTATGACTGGCCTACTTTCAATTACTTGGATTATCAATTTCAAATTGATTATGGTCACAGTCTAAGTTATAACAAGATATAAATTGTTAAACTCATAAATTCTAAATTAATAGTTCTTAAATAATTGATTCGGATTTTTCATTCATGTTAGAGACAAAAGTCAATAGAAAATATAGTATACTTTAGAATTGTCCTTTAAAAATATAAATGAGATGAGCCTTGTCACAATTAAAGAATAAATTGCAGGGCCCTCAATAATTATTTACAAAAAATATTAGAATTGGAAGGACTGTTTAGATAATTCTACAGTCTTTCCCAAAGTTAATTAACAGGTAGATGCTTTAGGCGCGATTTATAATAATATTACTTTATTAAATGCGGTGCACATTTATGTGACCCAAATCCAAATCTCAACGAAGTCAAAATGTGTTGAAGGCCACAGACGTACTGGTACGGTGTGGTCCGAAATACATTTTTACGACGTTGCAATTCTTGTAAAAAATTTTAATAATAAAAGCGGGTTATTAATAAAAGCACATAAAAATAGAATATGTATTAAAATCAGATAAAATCAAATACAACAGTTGAGCGACTGTGCTAGAACCACGGAATCCGGGAATGCCTAACACCTTCTCTCGGGTTAACAGAATTTCTTATCCGGATTTCTGGTGCGCAGACCGTTAAAAGAGTCATATTTTCCTCGGTTCGGGATTCAACCGGTGACTTGGGACACCATTAATCTCCTAAGTGGCGACTCTGAAATAAAAATAATAATCCCGTTCCGACTGTCCTTTAATTGAAAAAACTCCTTTATTTATGCCCTTCACGGGGTGTATTAAAACTTCGATGTAAAAAGGAGGTGTGACAGCGGGGTTCCCTTTAGTCCCATTCCTCAGCACCAGGGAGTTGTTATGATTGCGAGGAGTTTGGGCATTTGTGGAGGCAGTGCCCTCGGCGCCGCAGTAGTCAGTCTCAGTAGAGGGGTCAGCCCTCATGTTCTGATCCATCTTCTTCAGCACCCGCCCCGCTAGCTAGGGGTGAGGGTCAGGCATCTAGGGGTCACCCTCGAGGGGGAGGCCGATCAGGTGGTCAGGCTCGTTTCTATGCTCTTCAGGTCCGTTCAGATGTTGTTGCTTCGGATGCCGTTATTAAAGGTATTATTTCAGTCTGCCATAGGGATGCCTCAGTTTTATTTGATCCTGGTTCCACTTATTCCTATGTATCTTCATACTTTGCTCATCATTTGGGTATGACCCGAGGGTGTCTTGCGTTACCTGTGCACGTATCTACCCCGGTGGGTGATACTATTATAGTGGACCTTGTGTATCGGTCCTGTCTTGTTACTATTGGGGGTCTGGAGACCCGAGTTAACTTGCTTCTATTGAGCATGGTTGATTTCGATGTTATTCTGGGCATGGATTGGCTATCTCCGTGCCATTCTATTCTAGACTGTCACGCCAAGACAGTCACATTGGCTATGCCAGGTATCCCGAGGATCGAGTGGCACGGTATGACTGATTATGTACCCAGTAGGGTAATTTCTTTCTTAAAGGCCTAGCGGATGGTTGGGAAGGGATGTTTATCATATTTGGCATTTGTGAGAGATGTTGGAGTTGAGACTCCCAACCTTGATTCTGTTCCCGTTGTGAGGGATTTTTCGGATGTGTTTCCATCGGCCTGCCGGGCATGCCGCTGGACAGGGATATTGACTTTGGTATTGATTTGGTACCGGGCACTCAGTCTATCTCTATTCCTCCTTATCATATGGCACCAACTGAGTTAAAGGAATTGAAGGAGCAGCTTTAGGAACTCCTTGATAAGGGGTTCATTCGCCCAAGTGTGTCACCATGGGGTGCACCGGTGTTGTTTGTCAAGAAAAAAGATGGCTCAATGAGGATGTGTATTGATTACAGGTAGCTGAACAAGGTAACAGTGAAGAACAAGTATCCTCTACCGCGCATTGATGATTTGTTTGATCAGCTCCAGGGAGCGAGGGTATTCTCGAAGATTGATGTTCGTTCAGGCTATCACCAGCTGGAGATTAGGGATTCTGATATCATGAAGACAGCTTTCAGGACGAGATATGGGCGTTATGAGTTTCTAGTTATGTCTTTTGGGCTGATGTAACGACCCGGCCGGTCGTTTTTGGAATTTACGCCCCGATTCCCCATTAACTGCTTTCCCTAAGTTCATTTCTGCTATTTTGGTTTGCCAGGATGTTCGGTACTAGGATTCGGAGTGTTTTGGGACACTTAGTCCCTAAATGAGAGCTTAAGAGTTGAAAAATGGTCCGTATTCGGAGCAGTGTGAAGACGACCTCGGAATGGAAATCTGATGGTTCCGTTAGCTCCGTTAGGTGATTTTGGGGTTGGGAGCGTGTTCGGAATGTAATTTGGAGGTCCGTAGCTCATTTAGGCTTGAAATGCCGAAGTTTGAAATTTTTGAAGTTCCGGTCCGATAGTGAATTTTTGATCCGAGGGTCGGTTTGGGATTCCGGAAGTTGCTGTAGCTTCTTCGTGTCATTTTGAATGTGCGTGCAAAATTTCAGGTCATTCAGACAAGTTTTGTATAGGTTTTTGATCGAAAGTGTGTTTGGTTAAAATTTGAAGTTCATAGGCTTGAACCTTTGATTAATTCGTGTTTCCGGCATTGTTTTAGGTGGTTTAAGGATTTGAGCAAGTTTGAATGATGTTATGGGTCATGTCTGTAGGTTTGGTTGAGGTCCCGAGGGCCTCGGGTGTGTTTCGGATGCTCAACGGGGCATTTTGAAGTTAAAAATCATAGTAGAAATTGCAGGTCTGATATCCTTCTATGCGTTCGCGTAGAAGGTATCGCGTTTGCGATGCCTTAATTTTCTTCCTCATCGCGTTCGCGTCCCCAGGTACGCGTTCGCATAGTTCATTTCTAGAAGGTGTCCAATTCCTTCTTCGCGTTCGCGTTCCTCTCGTCGTGTTCGCGTGGCTTCACCCCATTACTCATCGCGTTCGCGTCCCCTGTGCCCGCGTTCGCATAGGCCAAAGACCCCAGGCCTTCGCGTTCGCATCTCTGCCTCCGCGTTCGCGTAGGCCAAATTTTGATCCCCATATTTTTCTTCTTCGCGAACGCGTGAGTTTGTCCGCGCTCGCGATGGTTTAACAGCCTGGGCAGAATATAACATTTCAAAACGAGGGTTCTACCATTGTTACAAAAACTCAAGCTAGAGAGCTCGGTTTTGGGAGATTTTTGAGCGATTTTCAAAGGCAACTATTGGGTAACGATTCCTTACTCTCTTATGATTATTACCCACTAATCTAATCTCGAATTTAACCTTTAATTTCGGATTTTTAATGAAACTTGGGGTAAAATCCTTAGACCTAATTTTGATGATTTGAGGGGGCATTTGACCTCCGATTTGGGAAATTTTTATATGGTTAGACTCATGAGAGTACGAGGGTTCTGAAAATCTAAAAATATTTCGATTCCGAGACGTTGGCTGGAGGGGCATTTTGGTCATTTTACCCATTTTCGCGCCTTAGCTTTAATTTTAACAGTGTAATTAGTTACTTGCGATGTTATTTACATTATGTAATTGGTTTGAATAGATTTGGGCCACTAGGAGTCGGATACTCGTGGCAAGGGCATTGTTTCCTAGCGGTTTTGTACCGGTTCGAGGTAAGTGGCTTGTCTAACCTTGTGTGGGGGACCTCTCTCCTTAGGATATCTTATGTGTTGATTTAAACGCCTTGTACGCGAGGTGACGGGCGTGTACTTGTGCAAATTGTTGAAAATTTGCTTTACTTGATTTTCTCAAACTGTGTTATCTCTGTTATTTGACTGTATTAAATGCAAGATTTATCCTGTGTTAGTTAGAGGAGTATGACTAGATAGAATTAAATGTCTAAATGCTTAATTGCCTTAATTGAAATTACGTGGAACATGCTGGGATAAAACTTAACTGTTAATTGTAGTTGTATATTCCATTCTCTGAGTATTTTCCTTGTTTTTGATTGTGTTTTTGTATTGTGGACTGCGGGTTCAATTCCCGGAGATCCTTGTTACTGAGATGAGCGGACTACGGGTTCAATTCCCGGAGATCCTTGTTACTGAGATGAGCAGACTACGGTTTCAATTCCCGGAGATCCTTGTTACTAAGATGAGCGGACTGCGGGTTCAATTCCCGGAGATCCTTGTTATTGAGATGAGCAGACTGCGGGTTCAATTCCTGGAGATACCTGTTATTGAGATGAGTGGACTGCGGGTTCGATTCCCGGAGATCCTTGTTACTGAGATGAGTGGACTGCGGGTTCAATTCCCGAAAGATCCACGGGCAGCTGAGGGACACTTTGTTATGTTATTTTCCTTATTAATATTTGCTAGTGACTTGTAGTTTCTATTCTGTTTCTTTGCTGTCATTTCAGATTATTTACTATTTTACACTGTTCGATACTGTTATTTTATCATTTTCGGTAGGGCCCTGACCTTCCTCGTCACTACTCCATCGAGGTTAGGCTTAGCACTTACTGAGTACCGCCGTGGTGTACTCATGCTACTCTTCTGCACACTTTTGTTGTGCAGATCCAGGTACATCTGATCAGGCGCATTATCGGTGATCGCAGAGCCACATTGGGAGACTTGAGGTATGCATCTGCCGCGTCCGCAGATCCGAAGAGTCTCCTTCTACTCTTCCTTATAGATAGTAGCTCATTTCATTTTGTTCGATTGTATAGATATTTCTGGATGATAGAGCCATAGTTTAAATTCTTTAGCCTGTGTTTTCCCGTGAGTTTCCGGGTCTTGGAGGTTATATTTCGGTATTTGAGTTGAAGTGTATGTGCCAGACGGCACTCATTACATTTTTCTATGTTATTCAGCATTTGTTTTTGTTGTTTCGTAAAGGTTGACAAATTCCACAATTGTGTTAGGCTTACCTAGTCGCGAAGACTGGGTGCCGTCATGACAGGTTCACGATTGGTGAACTAGGGTCGTGACAGCTGACTAATGCCCTAGCCGCGTTCATGCATTTGATGAACAACGTGTTCCGACCGTATCTGGATTTATTTGTGATTGTGTTTATTGATGACATCCCGGTGTACTCTCGTAGCCAGGAGGAGCATGCTCAGCATTTGAGAGTAGTATTGCAGAGGTTGATAGAGGAGAAACTTTATGCAAAGTTCCCCAAGTGTGAGTTCTGGCTTGAGTCTGTGGCTTTTCTAGGACACGTGGTGTCTAGTGATGGTATACAGGTGGATCCAAAGAAGATAGAGGCAGTGCAGAGTTGGCCTAGACCGAGCGCCACTGAGATCCGTAGTTTCCTTGGGTTGGCAGGATATTATCGTCGATTTGTTCAGGGATTCTCTTCTATTACATCACCCTTGACCAGGTTGACTCAGAAGGGTGCTCCATTTGTGTGGTCCGAGGAGTGCGAGGAGAGCTTTCAGAAGCTCAAGACGGCATTGACCACGACTCCAGTTTTAATATTGCCATCAGCTTCAGGTTCTTACACCGTGTATTGTGATGCCTTGAGAGTTGGCATAGGATGTGTACTGATGCAGGAGGGTAGAGTTTTTTCATATGCTTCTCGTCAGTTGAAGCCCCATGAGAAGAACTACCCTGTGGACGATTTGGAGTTAGTAGCTATAGTTCATGCTCTGAAGATTTGGAGGCACTACTTGTATGGAGTTTCTTGGGAGGTGTATACTGATCATCGTAGCCTTCAGCATCTGTTCAAATAGAAAGACCTTAATGTGAGACAGCGGAGGTGGCTTGAGTTGCTTAAGGATTATGACATTACCATATTGTATCATCCGGGGAAGGCCAATGTAGTGGCCGATACTTTGAGCTGGAAGGCAGTTAGTATGGGAAGCTTGGCATATATACCAGTTGGGGAGAGACCCTTCGCAGTTGATGTTCAGGCGTTGGCCAATAGGATGGTGAGATTGGATATTTTAGAGCCGAATAGGGTGTTGGCCTGTGTTGTTTCTCGGTCCTCCTTATATGATCGCATCATAGAGCATCAGTATGATGATCCACATTTGCTTGTTCTTAAGGACATAGTTCAGCACGATGATGCCAGGGATGTGACTATTGATAGTGATGGTATGTTGAGGATGCAGGGCCAGATTTGCGTGCCCAATGTAGATGGACTTCGAGAGTTGATATTAGAGGAGGCTCACAGCTTGCGGTACTCCATTTATCCGGGTGCCGCAAAGATGTATCAGGACTTGAGACAGTATTACTGGTGGAGGAGGATGAAGAATGATATTGTGAGTTATGTAGCCCGATGTCTCAACTGTCAGCAGGTCAAGTACGAGCATCAGAGACCGGGAGGTGTTATTCAGCTTATGGTTATTCCTGAGTGGAAATGGGAGCGAATTACTATAGATTTCGTGAGTGGTCTCCCTTGGACTTCGAGGAAGTTTGATTCAGTTTGGGTGATTGTTGATCGGCTGACAAAATCTACGCACTTCATTCCAGTATGTACTACTTACTCATCGGAGCGGGTGGCAGGGATCTTCATTCGGGAGATTGTCAGGTTACATGGGGTTCCAGTGCCTATTATCTCTGATAGAGGTACTCACTTCACTTCTCAGTTCTAGAGGGCATTTCAGCGGGAGCTGGGTACGCAGATAGAGTTGAGCACAACATTCCATCCTCAGACGGACGGACAGTCTGAGCGCACTATTCAGATCTTGGAGGATATGTTGCGTGCCTGTGTTATTGATTTCGGAGGTTCATGGGATGAGTTTTTGCCGCTAGCAGAGTTTGCCTACAACAACACTTATCAATTGAGTATTCATATGGCCCCGTATGAGGCGTTGTATAGTAGACGGTGTAGATCTCCTGTGGCATGGTTCGAGCCTGGCGAGGCTAGATTGTTAGGGACTGAGATGGTTCAGGATGCCTTGGAGAGAGTGAAGTTGATCCAGGAGAGGCTTCGCACAGTACAGTCGCACCAGAAGAGTTATGCGGACCGAAAGGTTCGTGATGTGTCATAAATGGTAGGCGAGAAGGTCTTGTTGAAGGTTTCTCCCATGAAGGGTGTTATGCGGTTCGGGAAGAAAGGGAAGCTGAGTCCTAGGTTCATTGGCCCTTTTGAGATACTCAGGAGGATTGGAGAAATGGCATATGAGTTAGCCTTGCCACACAGTTTGTCTAGTGTATATCTGGTATTCCATGTGTCTATGCTCCGGAAGTATGTTGGGGACCTGTCGTATGTGTTGGATTTCAGCACGGTTCAGCTGGATGATGATTTATCATATGATGTGGAGCCAGTGGCTATTCTGGGTCGACAGGTTTGAAAGTTGAGGTCCAAGGATATTGCTTCAGTAAAGGTGCAGTGGAGAGGTCGGCCCGTGGATGAGGCTACTTGGGAGACCGAGCAGGAGATGCGGAGCAGATATCCTCACTTGTTTGAGACTCCAAGTATATTTCTTGACCCGCTCGAGGATGAGCGTTTGTTTTAGTTGGGAGGATGTGACGACCTGTCCTGTCGTCACGTGAGTTACCACCCCATTTCCCCCTTATTGTGTTGCTTCATGTCTCAATATCAGTATTAGAGTCGATCGGGTGTAATTTAATTGATTTTGGTTGAAAATAAGGCACATAGCCTCTTAGAAGGAAGCTTGTTTTAGAAAAGTCAACCGGAAGTTGACTATGTGGTTAGAGGGCTCGGATGTGAATTCCGGTGATTCGGTTAGCTTCGGGGGATGATTTGTGACTTAAGAGTGCGATCGGAATTGAATTTGGAGGTCCGGTGTAGAATTAGGCTTGAATTGGCGAAGTTTGAATTTTCGTGGATTCCGGTTGATAGGTGAGATTTTGATCCGATGGTCAGAATGGAATTCCAAGAGTTGCAGTAGCTTCGTTAGGTGATTTTGGATATGTCTGCAAATTTTTAGGTCATTCGGACGTTGTTTGGTCGGGTTTTTGGTTGAATGCGCATTTCGGAAGTTTTTGATGAAAACTAGGCTTGAATCCGATGTAATTTATTGGTTTTAGCATTGTTTGATGTGTTTCGAGGATTGGAATTAGTTTGTATAAGGTCTTTTGAGGTGTTGGTGCTTTTGGTTGAGGCCCCGGGGGCCTCGGGGTGATTTCGGAAGGTTAAACGGGAATTTTGAAGTTTGGCAACAGGTCTGTGTTTGAGGCTCCTGGTATTTCTGCATCTGCGGAAAAAGAACCACAGGAGCGGTTCCGGAGATGCGGCTGGTCGATCGCAAAAGCGGTCTGGGTGAGGGGCTGGCCTATCCGCAAAAGCGAACACCGCAGAAGCGGTCCAGGGTTTTATGTTGAGACCGCAGAAGCGGTCAAGTGGATCGCAGAGGCGGCTACCACAAAAGCGATTTAAGACCGCAGAAGCGGTTGTAGTGGGTTTAAGTGAAACCGCAGAAGCGGTCTAAAGGCCGCAGAAGCGGTCCCGCAAAAGTTGTAGCGGGACCGCAGAAGCGAAAATCGCAGAAGGGTTTAATGAATTAGTGTATTCGAATTTCAGAAGTGAGAAAACATTTTGGACTACGGACTTAGGCGATTTTTGGGCGATTTTAAAGAGGATTCGAAGGAGATTCATCAGGTATGGATATTTGGACTCGGATTATGTTATTATGGTGTAAAAACATGATTTAATCACTGAATATTCAAGGAATTAAAGGGTAAAAATGGAGGTTAGGGCTTGAAGCCTAAGAGAGTCTAAAGTGACGATTTGAGGAGTCAAACGGACTCCGATTCTTGTGTATTTTATATGTACGGACTCGTGATGAGACGAGGATTCTGGAAATGTAAATTTTGTAATTTTTCGAGAAGTGGACCCGGGGCTCGGGTTTTGCCAACTTTGTGGTTTTTGTTGTTTTTCGAGTCTTTTTGATTGGGTTATGGTTTATTGGCCTATTGTGACATATCCCTTATGGTTTTGATCAGATTCTACGCATGAGGAGGTAGATACGGGAGGGAAAGGCTTGGCGAGCTAGATTATCGGCCGGCTAGAGGTGAGTAATACTTGTGAATGATATTCTGAGGGTTTAAAACCCCGGATTTGCACATCTTAGTGCTGTATTGAGGTGACTTGCACGCTGGACATGAGCGTGGGGTAGAGCACCATTAGGGATCGTGACTTGGTCCATCCCGGTTGTTGGTTTTTACCGTGTATTTGCAAATGATTTGTTGTTATCATTATGACTTGGGCTCATTGCCATACTTGGGACTTATTGCCGATTGTTTGAACTCTTTATAAACTATCATCACTGTTTCCCTCACTATTTGAAATATTATTTGAACTCATCCGTGTGATTTACACTGTTTTATGAACTCTGCTATATTTTACTCAAACTTGGAGTTTTTAACTGATATTTGAACTATCGTTTGAGTTGAGTATTATTGTTTTACTGATGCCCGAGAGGCTTTTTGACTATTTTGGGCTGATTGAGGCCGAGGGCTATATGTGAGGGCATGAAGAGTGATGTGAGGAGGCTTTCAGGCCTCGAGTATTCTATGAGGAGGCTTTCAGGCCTCGAATGATATGTGAGGAGGCTTTCAGGCTTCGAGTGTATTGTGAGCAGGCTTTCAGGCCTCGTGTTGATATTATTCAAGCTTTCAGGCCTTACTGATAGCGCTTGGGCTGAAGGAGCCCCTCCGGAGTCTGCACACCCACAGTGAGCGCGGGGTACCCCCTTTGAAATGAACAGTGGTAACAATGACACTGTTATATGTGCTTCGGTCAGGTAACAATGGCTGACCAGTCAGGTAACAATGACTGACTAGTGGTAACAATGACACTGAAACAGACTTTGGTCAGGTAACAATGGCTGACCGGTCAGGTAACAATGGCTGACCTTGCTTGTGTATTCTTGTTTAATTGATTCCTTTAAAGAGAATTTTTTTGCTATGTTTTCATGGATTCTACTGTTTATTTAGTTTACTGCTTAAGATAGCATTAATTGTGCCCTTTTGGGATTTTATACTTTCAGTGTTATTCACTTTTATTACCACTGAGTTGGAAGTACTCACTTTACTCCCTGCACTATGTGTGCAGATCCAGGTCCTTCTTCTCAGGCGGAGTGATTCTAGTTGATTCAGAGATTCCTTCTGGGAGTATTCAAGGTAGCTGCACGGTGTTCGCAGCCGAGGATTCTCCCTTCTATCTTTATCCTTTATTTCCGCATTATCAGTGTTAGACGGACTTGTAGTAGGATGTTATTCTGTCATTAGAGGCTCATGGTCGTGACACCGGGTCCTAGTTGGGCTGTTTCGGTATTTTGCTAGATTTTCCGTATTTTTATCAATATTTCAGACCTTGACTTAAATAGCTTTATCTTTACTTGTTTAGATAATTGGGGAAATTGTTGTGAATGGTCGGGCTTGCCTAGTAGTGTGCTGAGCGCCATCACGACTGGGTTGGGGTCGTGACAACCTAACTCTTATCATCATAGTGCGATGGGACTTAAACTCATCATCTTACCCTCAACCAATGGCATCATTACATCCAGTCATCAGAAGACTTTAAAATATTACCACTTTCAATAATTATAAGTGAAAAATTATCTAGTATCTGCATCACCTTATCTCATATTTAATTTAATGCAAAAATAAACTATTTTATCATAAGATATAGAAAGTTAATTAACGGGTAGCCATACAATCACATATCTCAATCGGAATATTAAAGCTCATCAAATATTATTGCTTCTCAAAGTTATTATTTTTTAAGGATGTTTTTTGAAGAAGTAATCAACTTAGATTGATGATATATGCATCTAATTAATTAATGGACCATGATATAACTATTATTATATTTCATGTGTCTAAAGCAAAATATTAGATAGCGTAATATATATTTTCGCTGCCAAAATAAAAGTATGTCACTTTTCTAGATTGACCAGATAAAAGAATTATAAGTGCACCTAAAGAATATAAAAAATTTAATATCATAAAATCTATACCTACATAGTATCTTCATATGTTCTAATATTCTGTATGTAAGCTTGTCAAAATAAATAGTTACATGTAGATAGTGTAGTATATCATATTATATTGCACAATAATGTATAATCATGCATTATGTTAGGTTTACCCAAATACTTAAGTTTGTAACTAGATATACTTGAATTCAGTAAGAAAATACACTTGAAAACAAAAACAATTTCAAGTGACCTCATTATTACTAACATGTTTTGTTTCTATACAAAAGAAGATGAATAATCAATAAAAACTTCTTGGATTTAGTCAAAGTAGGGTGCAATATTTTAATGATGAGAACACTATTTATAATCATATTTTGTATATGTACTACTGTCAATAAAATACCCATGTTTTCTAAGTTTATTGATGATTACTTCTATTCATATTTTAATAATATAAATTAATTAAGAAGTGGTCTATTAAAATTATTACATCCTTATTCATAAATAAAGAAATCATGGTAAAGTATGAATATATTTCTCTTTCTATTTTTTTTAAAACATAATTGAGAAAAACTAAGTATCCAACAAACCATATCATTATTCTTGCAAAATAGAGAAACAGGTTGTACCTGATAATTTTAAATCAGAGTCGAGAATTTAAAAGAAGATAACCTACCGTGATGGTTAGAGACTCGTGTTGATAAAGTTTTATGAAATATAACTCAAAGTAACAATATAAAACAAGGAAATAAAAGCAATTTACTAAAAAATGAAAAAGAAATGGAGATAGGGAGAAGGAAAAGATTTTCTTCTTCAATTGTGTGTATTTTTCTATCTATGACAAAGCCCTTATATAGGGATGAAAAGTGAAGAAAATATGTCATAGAATATGCCATTAAACATAGAAGTATGTCATTGAATATTTTATTAAGCATTTGAGATGAAGATGTCACGACCCAAAATCCACTAGTCCCGATGGCACCTAACCCAGCCCGCTAGGTAAGCCAATTAACAATTATCTTGTTTTATTTAACTTAATAAAATAATTAAACAAGAGAATTGTTTAAATCTTATACATTTCTCAAGGACTGGTAGTACAAATCATGATCTTCTTCAAATGGAGTTTACAAAGCAACAATGGAACAGTTACACAGTCTGTTTGAAAAGTACATAAATAGAATTTTATAGTCTAACGCTACCGTGAACAAGAGGCAGCAACAGCAGGAACACGGGTATGCCTTCAAATCCAGCAACCATCGAATGTAGCAACATCGATATTCGGGATTTGCACGCAGTGTGTAGGAAGTGCAGTATGAGTACAACCAACCCCATATACTCAAAAAGTAACAAACCTAACCTCAGGTTGAAAATAGTGACAAGCTAACACAGGGTCGGGTCCAAAGTTGATATTTCCACAACAGTTCATAACAACATAAATGCAAGTATAAAAGGGACATCTCAAAAGTAAAATACTCAGCTCGTTCACAGTTCCAGAAAATGGTCATACTTTTCAAATATCTCAGTGAAAGAAAATCCCAGATCTCTTACTGAAAATGCCAAAAGTACGAGTAAGTTCGAAAACTGTAATTTTCTAAATATTCTTTCCACAATAAATAAAATATTTCATTTTCTTTCCAAGTAACAAGTATAAAGTGCCTCTCTATACCCACATATCAATGTATATAATAAGTCATGAATGACGTGATACTATATAGCATGAGGAACAATGCATCTCTATGCCTGTATGTCATGTATGCATGTGAATGCCATGTATCTCAGAGATGAAACATGTACTCACACTCTCAGATTACTCAATCTAATTACCTTGCACTTACTAAGCTCAATACTCAACACACAAATCACTCAGCGTTGTATAATAAATGTTGTGGCGTGCAGCCATATATATATATATATATATATATATATATATATATATAGTCGACTGCGCTCACTAGGGGTGTACAGAGTCCGGAGGGGCTCCTATAGCCCAAGCGCTATATCGTTGTGGTGTGCAGCCTGACCCTATATCGCTGCGGTATGTAGCCAAATCCATATATCGCTGTGGCGTGCAGCCCGATCCATATATCGCTGCGGCGTGCAGCCCGATCCACACAGACACACACACACACACATAAAATATATATATATATATATATATATATATATATATATATATGCCTCACTCAGTCATCATTCTCTCCAGTCTCGCTCACAGGCTCAAAATATCATGAAACTAGTCCGACAACAATGATATGATGCATCAACAACAACAGATAAGACTGAGATACGATATGAATGCATGAATATGACTGAGTACAAAATATCAATAGAAATCAGTGAGATGACAACAAGAAATAACCACTATGGGTACAAAGAGTATAAAGCCTAAACATGATATTTAGCATGATTGAAAACTAAATTACCTTATCACATGATGAAAACACAAATATTAACAAAATAGGGCCACTATACAGGGCCATGGGAACAATAGAGTCTCATTTCACAGGGTGCACGCCCACACACCCGCCACCTAGCATGTGCGTCACCTCAATACCAATCACATAACACGTGGTTCGGGGTCTCATACCCTCAGCACTAAGCTTAGAAGAGTTACTTATCTTGAACAAGCTAATTCCTATACCGAGCAAGCCAAGCGATGCTCCAAGAATCCCATCACATGCGTTCCGACCTTCAAATGGCTCGAAACTAATAAAAAATTACTCAAATACACCAAACAATGCTAAAGGGACCAATCCCAATCGAAAAAGGTTGACTCTTCAATCAAAAGTCCAAAATCGGCTAGAAAGCCCAACTCGAGCCCACACCTCGAAACCGACAAAACTCACAAAATCCATCAACCCATTAAATTACGAGTTCAACCATATTAGTTTCTTTCATGACCCAAACCCATCTGGTCGTGATGGCACCTCTCGTGAAGACGAGGCCAGCCAACAGAACATTTAACTCCTCAAATATCTGAAAGTTACTAATCAAAAATAAGCTTAAAGCAAGAATATCGTAACCAGCAATACGGACATAACTGCGATAACAAGAAAAGCCAACCCAAATCCAGCCCGTAATCGGGGTGTCACAAGTCATGAGCTACTACAGAGTTTAATAACTACTACAAGACTGTATCTAAGAACGTAGTCCGAAGATAACAAAGTATAGATGATAAAGAAGAAACGGGGGCTGTGGACACTGACAGCTACCTTGTCTCTCCGGTCCGCCTGGTCTGGATGGAAATCAGCGCTCAGGAACAAACTCTGCTATACCTGTATCTGCACACACGGTGCAGGGAGTAATGTGAGTACTCCGACCCAGTGAGTAACTAAAAGAAATAATATCTGAGAACATAAAATCCCACAAAGGTACAATTAATGCTATCTTAAGCAGTAAAATCAGGTAAACAGTAGAAACCAGTGAAATGCAGTAAGAAAACTCTTTGAAAACAGTTAAAACAATTATTCTCAATCAATAAGAAATGCTCAGGAACCTACTCCTCAGGCGCCATATCAAAATCTCAGTACAGTATCAGCCCCGCGGGCTCCGTATCAATCACTCAGTACAACATCAGCCCCTCGGGCTCACTCTCAATCACATGGGTACCCGCGCTCACTGTGGGTGTGTAGACTCCGGAGGGGCTCCTACAGCCCAAGCGCTATCAACAAGGCCTGGAAGCCTGAACATATCCATATGAGGCCTGAAAGCCTGCTCACAATACACTTGAGGCCTGAAAGCCTCCTCACATCACTCATCATATCCTCACACATGGCCCTCGGCCTTAGTCAGTCCAAAAATAATCAAAAGCCCCTCGGGCATCAGTAAATCAATAGTACTCAGCTCAACAATAGTTCAAATATCAGTTAAAACTCCAAGTTTGAGTAAAATATAGTTGAGTTCATGAAACAGTGTAAATCACATGGATTGAGTTCAAATAATATTTCAAATAGTGAGGAAAACAGTGATGATAGCTCATAAGGAGTTCAAACAGTTGGCAATAAGCCCAAATCATAGTGAAAAACAACAAGTCTTAGCTAATACGCGGTAAAAATATAATCTGGACTGGATCAAGTCACAATCCCCATTAGTAAATGACCCCGCGCTCGTCATTGAATGCGTGTCTCATCTCAACACAGCACCAAGTTATGCAAATCCGGGGTCTCAAACCCTCAGGACATCATTTAAAGTCATTACTCACCTCTAGCCGGCCAAGAGTCTAGCTCGCCAAGCCTTTTCCCCTCGAATTGACCTCCTCGCGCATCGAATCTGACCAAAACCACATGGAATGTGTTACAATAATCTAAAGGAACATAACCCAATCGAATATACTCGAAAAACATCAAAAATCACGAAGTTGGCAAAATCCGAGCCCCGAGCCCACTTCTCGAAAAACTACAAAATTCACATCACCGGATTCCTCGTCTCGCCACGAGTCTATACATATAAAATTCATCAAAATCGGAGTTCAAATGCCACTTCATATTCCAAATTTACATTTCATAAACCAAACCCTAGTTCTTCCAATTTTTACCCCAACTTTCTAAGAATTAAAGGTTGATTCTTCAATAAAATAGCGTTTCTAGGTCACGAGACTTACCTCAAATCAATATCCGTCAAAACCCTCTTCAATTTCTACCAAAAAGCTCTTGAGGTGGATCAAAAATGGAGGAAAATGGCTAACCTTCGCAAAACAAAATGTTTTAAAAAGCCCTACTGCCCGGGCGCCCCTTTTATGCGATCGCATACCATGCCTCGCGATCGCTTAGAGCAAAAATGCTGCCTCCCAAAATCCTTCAATGCGTTTGCGTAGCTCACCCATGCGATCGCATAGGCCCGAGGAAATCCACTTCTGCGATAGCATACAATGCCTATTGCGATCGCATAGGCCAATCCATCCCCCCTCAACTTTTGCTCTATGCGATCGCATCCCCTCTCTTGCGATCGCATAGAGTAAATTTCTGCTGCAGAAATACCAGCAAACCAGCAGTCCACATGAGGCCAAAATCGACCCGTTAACCATCCGGAATCCACCCGGGGCCCCCGGGACCTCAACCAAATGTACCAACATATCCCAAAACATCATACGAACCTATCCCAATCATCAAAACACGTCAAACAACACTAAATTCATCAATTCACATCGGATTCAAGCCTAAGTTTCTTCAAAACTTCTGAAATGCACTTTCGATCAAAAACCCAACCAAACAACATCCGAATGACCTGAAATTTTGCACACATATCCAAAATCACCTAACGAAGCTACACCAACTCTCGGAATTCCATTCCAACCCTTGGATCAAAATCTCACCTATCAACCGGAATTCACCAAAATTCCAACTTCGCCAATTCAAGCATAATTCTACACCGGACCTCCAAATTCAATTCCGATCGCACTCCTAAGTCACCAATCATCCCTCGAAGCTAACCGAATCACCGGAATTCACATCCGAGCCCTCTAAATATATGGTCAACTTCCGGTTGACTTTTCCAGAACAAGCTTCCCTCTAAGAGGCTAAGTGCCTCATTTCCAACTAAAACCAATCCAATTCTACCCGATCAACTCAAATACTGATATTGAAACATAGAGCAACATAATATGGGGAAACAGAGCGGTAACTCACGTGACGACGGGTCGGTTCATCACATCTTCTCCAACTAAAACAAATGCTCGTCCTCGAGCGGGTCAAGAAACAAACTTTGAGTCTCAAACAAGTGTGGATATCTGCTCTGCATCTCCCGCTCGGTCTCCCAAGTGGCATCCTCCACGGGCCGACCTCTCCATTGCACCTTCACCGAAGCTATATCCTTTGATCTCAATCTCCGAACCTGATGACCCAAAATAGCCAGTGGCTCCACATCATAGGTCAAATCATCATCCAACTGAACTGCACTAAAGTCCAACACATGAGACGGGTCCCCAATATACTTAATACCGGATGAACCCCCGACAAGCTGGGTGGCAAAGCAAGCATATAGGCCACCTCCCCAACCCTCCTAAGAATCTCAAAAAGCCCAATGAACCTCGGACTCCGCTTCCCTTTCTTCCCAAACCGCATGACGCTCTTCATAGGCGAAACCTTCAACACGACCTTCTCGCCCACCATATAAGATATATCTCGAACCTTCCGGTCCACATAACTCCTCTGACGCGACTGAGCTGTACGAAGTCTCTCCTGGATCACCTTCACCTTATCTAAGGCATCCTGCACCAACTCTGTCCCCAATAACCTAGCCTCGCCGGGCTCAAACCAACCAACCGGAGATCTACACCGTCTCCCATATAAGGCCTCATAAGGCGCCATCTGAATGTTGGACTGATAGTTGTTGTTTTAAACAAACTCTGCAAGTGGCAAGAACTCAGCCCAAGAACCTCCAAAATCAATAACACAGGCTCACAACATGTCCTCCAATATCTGAATAGTACGCTCGAACTGTCCGTTCGCCTGAGGATGAAATGTTGTGCTCAACTCCACCTGTGTACCGAACTCCCGCTGAAAAGTTCTCCAAAACTGGGAAGTAAACTGAGTACCTCTATTCGAGATAATAGAAACTGGGACCCCATGTAATCGAACAATCTCCCAGATGAAAATCTTTGCTAACCGCTCCGAAGAATAGGTGGTACACACCGGAATAAAGTGCACAGACTTGGTCAGCCGATCCACAATCACCCAAATCGAATCAAACTTCCTCGCTGTCCGAGGGAGGCCACTCACAAAATCCATAGTAATCCTCTCCCACTTCCACTCGGGAATATCCATGCGCTGAAGTACACCATCGAGCCTCTGGTGCTCATACTTGACCTGCTGACAGTTGAGACACCGAGCTACATAACTCACAATATCCTTCTTCATTCTCCTCCACTAGTAATGTTGTCTCAAATCCTGATACATCTTTGCGGAACCTGGATAAATAGAATACCGCGAACTGTGGGCCTCCTCCAATATCAACTCCCAAAGCCCATCCACATTAGGCACGCAAATCTGGCCCTGCATCCTCACCACGCCATCACTATCAATAGTCACATCTCTGGCATTATCATGCTGGACTCTGTCCTTAAGGACAAGCAAATGTAGATCATCATACTGGCGCTCTCTGATGCGGTCATACAAGGAAGACCGAGAAACCACGCAAGCCAACACCCGACTAGGCTCTGAAATGTCTAACCTCACCATCCGATTGGCTAAAGCCTGGACATCAACTGCAAAGGGCCTCTCCCCAACTGGAATGTACGTCAGGCTACCCATACTAACCACCTTCTGGCTCAAAGCATCGACCACCACATTGGCCTTCCCCGGGTGATACAAAATGGTGATATCATAATCTTTGAGTAACTCAAGCCACCTCCGCTGCTTCAAATTAAGATCCTTCTGCTTGAACAAATGCTGATGGTTGCGATGATCAGTATATACCTCATAAGATACGCCATATAAGTAGTGCCTCCAAATCTTCAAAGCATGAACTATAGAAGCCAACTCCAAATCATGGACATGGTAGTTCTTCTCATGGGGCTTTAGCTGACGAGAAGCATATGCAATAACTCTACCCTCCTGCATCAACACACACCCGATCCCAACTCTCGAAGCATCACAATACACAGTGTAAGAACCTGAAGCTGATGGCAATACCAATACTGGAGCCGTGGTCAAAGCTGTCTTGAGCTTCTGAAAGCTCTTCTCGCACTCCTCGGACCACACAAATAGAGCACCCTTCTGAGTCATCTTGGTCAAGGGCGATGCAATGGAAGAAAATCCCTGAACAAACCGGCAATAATACCCTGCCAACCCAAGGAAACTATGAATCTCCATGGCTGAGGTCGGTCTAGGCCAACTCTACACCGCCTCTATCTTCTTCGGATCGACCTGAATACCATCACTAGACACCATGTGCCCCAGGAAAGCCACTGACCCAAGCCAAAACTCACACTTGGAGAACTTTGCATAAAGTTTTTCCTCCCTCTATAATTCCACTCTCAAGTGCTGAGCGTGCTCCTCCTGGCTACGCGAGTACACCAATATATCATTAATAAAAACAATCACAAATGAATCCAGATACGGCCGAAATACACTGTTCATCAAGTGCATGAACGCGGCAGGGGCATTAGTCAGCCCAAAAGAGATAACCAGAAACTCATAATGCACATATCTAGTCCTGAAGGCAGTCTTCATAATATCTGAATCCCTGATCTTCAGTTGGTGGTAGCCTGAACGGAGATCAATCTTAGAGAATACCCTAGCCCCCTGGAACTGGTCAAACAAATCATCAATGCGCGGTAGAGGGTACTTGTTCTTCACTGTTACCTTGTTCAACTGCATGTAGTCAATGCACATTCTCATTGTGCCATCCTTCTTCTTCACAAATAGGACCGGTGCACCCTACAGTGACATACTAGGACGTACAAACCCCTTATCTAGGAGTTCATGAAGCTACTCCTTCAACTCCTTTAACTCTGCTGGTGCCATACGATAGGGGGGAATGGAGATAGGCTGAGTGCCCGGCACCAGATCAATACCGAAATCAATGTCCCTATCCGGTGGCATGCCCGGTAGGTTTGCTGGAAACACATCTGGAAAATCCCTAACAATGGGGACAGAATCAAGACTAGGAGCCTCAGCTCCAACATCTCTCACAAAATCCAAATACGACAGACAACCCTTCCCAACCATCTGTTGGGCCTTTAGGAAGGAAATCACCCTACTGGGAACATAGTCCGTCATACCACTCCACTCAATCCTCGGGACACCCGGTATGGCCAAGGTGACTATCTTGGCATGACAGTCTAGAATAGCATGGCACGGAGATAACCAATCCATGCCCAGAATAATATCAAAATCTACCATGCTCAACAGCAACAAATCGACTCGGGTCTCCAGACCCCCAATAGTCACTAAGCACGACCAATATACATGGTCTACAACAATAGTATCGCCCACCGGGGTGGATACATGAACAGGCAAAGCAAGGCACCCCGGGTCGTACCCAAATGGTGAGCAAAATAAGAAGACACATAGGAATAGGTAGAACCGGGATCAAATAAAATTGAGGCATCCCTATTGCAGACTGAAATAATACCTGCGATAACAGTATCCGAAGCAATAGCAATCGAGCCTAACCACCACCTGATCGGCCTTTCCCTCTGGGGCGGCCCCTAGCTGCCTGACCCTCACCCCTAGCTGGCGGGGTGGGTGCTGAAGAAGATAGGACAGAAGATAAGGGCTGACCCCTCTGCTAAGACTAACTACCACGAAACCGAGGACACTGCCTCCATATGTGCCCAAACTCCCCGCACCCAAAACAGCTTCCGGGTACTGGAGAATAGGACTGAAGGGAGCCTCGTGCACCAGAGTGACTGGCTGATGTGCTCGGTCTAGAGGAACCCTGAATAGATGGAGCTCGTGATGAACCCTGTGCTGGAAGAGCACTAAGGGATGGCTGGCTCTGCTGATAACCCTGATGACCTCAGCCGGAAGATGACCCACGATACTCAGAGCGAGCTGACTGAGGAGGCCTGAATGAATGACCTCTGCTCTGCTGGAACTGACCCCTAGACGGAGCACCACTGAAACTACCAGAACCTTGAGGCCTCTTGGCCTCCCTCTCCTCTCTGTCCTGACGGCGAGCCAACTCAATATCACGAGCAATATCAACTGCATCCTCAAAGGAAATACCCAGAACTCTCTCTCGAGTCATCAAAATATGAAGGTGATAGTTAAGTCCATCTACAAACCTCTTGATCCTGTCTCTTGTCGGTCGGGACCATCCACAAGGCATGACGGGCTAACTCAGAAAATCTCGCCTTATACTGGGTCACAGTCATGTCTCCCTATCGAAGCCACTCGAACTGCCTACGCAACTCCTCCCTCTAAGACTGTGGTACCCACTTCTCCAAAAAGATAGTGGAGTACTCCTGCCATGATAGAGGCGCTGCACCTACCAGCCTACGCCGCTCATATGCCTCCCACCATGTGAAGGCAGCCCCAGTGAACTGAAATATGGTGAATGTTACTCCGCTAGACTTCAAAATCCCTGCCGTCCAAAGCATACGCTGACACTTGTCAAGAAATCCCTGGGCATCCTCACCCTGAGCACCACTGAAAACTAGAGGCTGAAGCCTACTGAACCTCTCGAGATGACGTTGTTCATCGTCTGGCATAGCTGGAACCACAAAATCCTGAACTGGTGCAACTGGCTGAGCTGGAGCTGCTCCCGGTGTCTGTAAACCCTGCACCACCTGCTCGGGTGTGCGAGCAACAGGGGTCTGACTGCCTCCCCCTGCCTGAGAAGTAGCTGCTGTAGCAGTGGATGAAACTACCTGGGCTAGGCCAGTGCAAACTGATAGAATCTGAGTCAATGTCTCCTGGAGACCCGGTATCACAATGGGCACTGCCGGTGCCTGGACAGGTGCTGCTGGAATGTCTGCAGCTGGGGCCTGCTCCTGAGCCAGGGCAACTGGTGGAGCAACAGGTTCTGCCCCTGCTACTCTGCCTCGACCACGACCACGACCGCGTCCACGGCCTCGAGTGCCCTCAGTAGGTGGTACTGGTGGTCGATCGCCTTGTCCTGTAGCGCGAGTCCTCGCCATCTGCGAGAGAATAGAACACAGAAGTTTAGTTCTCAGATCAACAAAGTCGCACGACAAGAATTTTAAGAATGTGAAGTTTTCCTAAAGGTTATACAGCCTCTCGAGGATAAATACAGACGTCTTCGTACCGATCCGCGAGACCCGCTCATGACTCATGAGACCTAGTAACCTAGGCTCTGATACCAACTTGTCACAACCCAAACCCACCTGGTCATGATGGCACCTCTTGTGAAGACGAGGCCAGCCAACAGAACATTTAACTCCTCAAATATCTGAAAGTTACTAATCAAAAATAAGCTTAAAGCAAGAATATCGTAACTAGCTATACGGACATAACTGCGATAACAAGAAAAGCCAACCCAAATCCAGCCCGCAATCGGGGTGTCACAAGTCATGAGCTACTACCGAGTTTAATAACTACTACAAGACTGTATCTAAGAACATAGTCCGAAGATAACAAAGTACAGATAATAAAGAAGAAACGGGGGCTGTGGACGCTGACAGCTACCTCGTCTCTCCGGTCCGCCTGGTCTGGATGGAAATCAGCGCTCAGGAACAAACTCTGCTATACTTGTATCTGCACACACGGTGCAGGGAGTAATGTGAGTACTCCGACCCAGTGAGTAATTAAAATAAATAATATCTGAGAACATAAAATCCCACAAAGGCACAATTAATGCTATCTTAAGCAGTAAAATCAGGTAAACAGGAGAAACCAGTGAAATGCAGTAAGAAAACTCTCTGAAAACAGTTAAAACAATCATTCTCAATCAATAAGAAATGCTTAGGAACCTGCCCTCAGGCGCCATATCAAACTCTCAGTACAGTATCAGCCCCGCGGGCTCCGTATCAATCACTCAGTACAACATCAGCCCCTCGGGCTCACTCTCTATCACATGGGTACCCGCGCTCACTGCGGGTGTGCAGACTCCGGAGGAGCTCGTACAGCCCAAGCGCTATCAACGAGGACTGGAAGCCTGAACATATCCATATGAGGCCTGAAAGCCTGCTCACAATACACTCGAGGCCTGAAAGCCTCCTCACATCACTCATCATATCCTCATACATGGCCCTCGGCCTTAATCGGTCCAAAAATAATCAAAAGCCCCTCGGGCATCAGTAAATCAATAGTACTCAGCTCAACAATAGTTCAAATATCAGTTAAAACTCCAAGTTTGAGTAAAATATAGCTGAGTTCATGAAATAGTGTAAATCACATGGATTGAGTTCAAATAATATTTCAAATAGTGAGGAAAACAGTGATGATAGCTCATAAGGAGTTCAAACAGTCGGCAATAAGCCCCAAGTATGGCAATAAGCCCAAATCATGGTGAAAAACAACAAGTCATAGCTAATACGCAGTAAAAATATAATCCGGACTGGATCAAGTCACAATCCCCATTAGTAAATGACCCCGCGCTCGTCATTGAACGCGTGTCTCATCTCAACACAGCACCAAGTTGTGCAAATTCGGGGTCTCAAACCCTCAGGACATCATTTAAAGTCATTACTCGCCTCTAGCCGGCCAAGAGTATAGCTCGCCAAGCCTTTTCCCCTCGAATCGACCTCCTCGCGCATCGAATCTGACCAAAACCACAAGGAATATGTTACAATAAGCTAAAGGAACATAACCCAATCGAATATACTTGAAAAATATCGAAAATCATGAAGTAGGCAAAATCCGAGCTCCAGGCCCACTTCTCGAAAAATTACGAAATTCACATCATCGGATTCCTCGTCTCGCCACGAGTCTATACATATAAAATTCATCAAAATTGGAGGTCAAATGCCCCTTCAAATTCCAAATTTACATTCCAAAAACCAAACCCTAGTTCTTCCAATTTTTACCCCAACTTTCTAAGAATTAAAGGTTGATTCTTCAATAAAATAGCGTTTCTAGGTCACGAGACTTACCTCAAATCAATATCCGTCAAAACCCTCTTCAATTTCTACCAAAAAGCGCTTGAGGTGGTTCAAAAATGGAGGAAAATGGCTAACCTTCGCAGAACAAAATGTTTTAAAAAGCCCTACTGCCCAGGCGCCCCTTCTATGCGATCGCATACCATGCCTCGCGATCGCTTAGAGCAAAAATGCTGCCTCCCAAAATCCTTCAATGCGTTCGCGTAGCTCACCCATGCGATTGCATAGACCCGGGAAAATCCACTTCTGCGATAGCATACAATGCCTATTGCGATCGCATAGGCCAATCCAGCCCCCCTCAACTTTTGCTCTATGCGATCGCATCCCCTCTCTTGCGATCGCATAGAGTAAATTTCTGCTGCAGAAATACCAGCAAACCAGCAGTCCACATGAGGCCAAAATCGACCCGTTAACCATCCGGAATCCACCCGGGGTCCTCGGGACTTCAACCAAATGTACCAACATATCCCAAAATATCATACGAACTTATCCCAATCATCAAAACACGTCAAACAACACTAAATTCATCAATTCACATCGGATTCAAGCCTAAGTTTGTTCAAAACTTCTGAAATGCACTTTCGATCAAAAACCCAACCAAACAATGTCCGAATGACCTGAAATGTTGCACACGTATCCAAAATCACCTAACGAAGCTACTGCAACTCTCGGAATTCTATTTCGACCCTCGGATCAAAATCTCACCTATCAATCGGAATTCGCCAAAATTCCAACTTCGCCAATTCAAGCCTAATTCTACACCGGACCTCTAAATTCAATTCTGATCGCACTCCTAAGTCACAAATCATCCCCCGAAGCTAACCGAATAAACGGAATTCACATCCGAGCCCTTTAACTATATGGTGAACTTCAGTTGACTTTTCCAAAACAAGCTTCCCTCTAAGAGGCTAAGTGCCTCATTTCCAACTAAAACCAATCCAATTCTACCCGATCAACTCAAATACTGATATTAAAACATAGAGCAACATAATATGGGCGAAACGGAGCGGTAACTCACGTGACGACGGGCCGGGTCGTCACTGTTTCACTCAAATCCGACTCCGAATCGGTGTTCAAAACTCAAATATTCATATTATGAAACTTTAGGCCAAAACCCCCAATTTCTTCTTTAAGATTCATCAACCAAATGCTAAAATGGAATATAGATTCATGAAATATAACCAAAATCAAGTAGAGAACATTTAACCCAATTCATATGCTGAAAAGCACCTTGAAAAATTTCCCAATTCCGAGCTCCCCAACTCAAAATATGTTAAATGCATAAAACCCTCGTATAACACTATTATGCCTCGTTTCTTGTGTAAAAAGATCTCGAAACTCACTTTTTATACCTCTAATGGGTTCCTTGTGAAATTCTAGTCAAGTTAGGCTCTTAAATCTCTTGAATAACTCCATTTAACCTTATATTGAAGGAGATATGTTGGTTTCAATATTTGGAAATAGTGCAGATTTTTAAATGCGCATCAGTGGCAATTTCGTAATTAATCTGGAAAAAAATCTGGCAACCCAATTCTTAGTAAAATGTTCATAAAATCCTCATACGATGTCCAAATTTGATGATTCTTTTTGTTATGGCTCCGTAATTACGATACGAATCTAATGCTTCAATAAAAACAGAAATCAGATCTCATTTGTTCAATGTGGTACCATTTATACTTGAAGAAACGACGTCGAAACATAAAAAAAACGAGCGTAACACAACCCAAACCTATCCGAAACTCACCTGAGCCCCTCGGAACCCCGCCTAAACATACCAAAATGTAATACGGACCTACTCGAGGCCTCCAAACACACATAACAATATCGAAATGATGAAATGCACCCCAAATCAAACTTAATGAACTTCTGAACTTTCGACTTCCAGAAACTCACGCCGAAACATATCAAATCAACTCAGAAACCCTCTTCAATTTCTACCAAAAAGCTCTTGAGGTGGTTCAAAAATGGAGTAAATGATAAATGGGTCACGGATGAAATATCATTAATAAACCCTTCTGCCCAGCTGTATTTCCTTCTATGTGAACGTGAGACCCCTCTCGCGTTCGTGATGCACAACTTTTTCTCTGACCAAAATTGCCCTTCGCGAACGCGTCTGCTCTGCCGCGAATGCGAAGGCTTGGGCCCCAGAACCTACACGAACACGACCCTCTAAACGCGAACGCGATGAACACCTAGGCCGGGCCCTCTACTCACTTCTACGCGAACACGGGCCCAGCACCGCGAACGCAAATCACCAGGGCCTCAACTTACGCGAATGCGTGGACCCAATGCGAACGCGACGAACACTTACTCGGCCCCCCAACTTTACTCTACGCATTTGCGACACACCCTACGCGAACGCGAAGAAGGAATCTTCTGCAATATTACAGCTGAAAAACAAGCAATTGCACAAGTCCAAAAATGATCCGTTTGATCACCCGAAATCACCCTGAGGCCCCCGGGACCTCTACCAAAGATACCAACATATCCCAAAACATCATATGAACTTGTTCCAATCATCAAAACACATCAAACAACACTAAAATCATCAATTCACATCGGATTCAAGCCTAAGTTTGTTCAAAACTTCCGAAACACACATTCGATCAAAAATCCAATCAAAATACCTCCAAATGACCTGAAATTTTACCCGCACATCCAAAATCACC
>MU732946.1:0-23092 GCA_026770625.1 Nicotiana glauca | reverse complement strand
TACGGGGTAGTTCTTCTCATGAGGCTTCAACTAACGAGAAGCATATGCAATAACTCTATCCTCCTGCATCAACACACATCCGATCCCAACTCTCGAAGCATCACAATACATGGTGTAAGAACCTGAAGCCGATGGCAAAACCAACACTGGAGCTATGGTCAAAGCTGTCTTGAGCTTCTGAAAGTTCTCCTCGCACTCGTCCAACCATACAAATGGTGCACCCTTCTGCGTCAACTTGGTAAAGGGCGAAGCAATAGATGAAAAACCCTGCATGAACCGGCGATAATACCCTGCCAAACCGAGGAAACTCCGAATCTTCGTGGCTGAGAACGGTCTAGGCCAGCTCTGCACCGCCTCTATCTTCTTTGGATCAACCTGAATACAATCACTAGACACCACGTGTCCCAGAAAAGCCACAGACCCAAGCCAGAAGTCACACTTGGAGAACTTTGCATAAAGTTTCTCCTCCCTCAACCTCTGTAATACCATTCTCAAATGCTGAGCATGCTCCTCTTGGCTAAGCGAGTACACCAGGATATCAACAATAAAAACGATAACAAATGAATCCAGATACGGCCGAAATACGTTATTCATAATATGCATGAATGCGGCTGGGGCATTAGTCAGCCCGAAAGACATCACCAAAAACTCATAGTGCCGATCTCGTCTTGAAAGGCGTCTTTATAATATCAGAATCCCTAATCTTTAACTGGTGATAGCCTGAACGGAGATCAATCTTAGAGAATACCCTTGCTCCCTGGAGCTGGTCAAACAAATCATCAATACGCGGTAGTGGATACTTGTTCTTCATTGTCACCTTGTTCAACTGCCTGTAGTCAATGCACATTCTCATTGTGCCATAATTCTTCTTCACAAACAAGATCGGTGCACCCCACGGTGACACACTCGGGCGAATGAACCCCTTATCTAGGAGTTCCTGAAGCTGCTCCTTCAACTCCTTTAGCTCTGCTGGTGCCATACGATAGGGAGGAATAGAGATGGGCTGAGTGCCCGACACCAGATCAATACCGAAATCAATGTCCCTGTCCGAAGGCATGCCCGACAGGTCTGCTGGAAACACATCGGGGAAATCCCTCACAACAGGAATTGAATCAAGACTGGAGTCTCAGCTCTAACATCTCTCACAAATGCCAAATACGATAAACAACCTTTACCAACCATCCGCTAGGCCTTTAGGAAAGAGATCACCCTGCTGGGTACATAATCAATCATACCTCGCCACTCAATCCTCGAAACTCCCGGAATCGCCAACGTAACTGTCTTGGCATGACAGTCCAGAATAGCATGGTACGGAGATAGCTAATCCATACCCAGAATCACATTGAAATCTACCATGACTAACAATAACAAGTCAACTCGGGTCTCCAGACCCCCAATAGTCTCCAAACAAGATCGATATACATGATCCACAATAATAGTATCACCCACCGGGGTAGATACGTGCACAGGCAAGGCAAGACAACCTCGGGTCGTACCCAGATGATGGGCAAAATATGAAGACACATAAGAGTATATAGATCTGGGATCAAATAAGACAGAAGCATCCCTGTGGCAGACTGAGATAATACATGTGATAACAGCATCTGATGCAATGGCATCCCTCCTATCTGGAAGAGCATCGAACCGAGCCTATCCACCACCAGATCGTTCTCCACCCCTAGGGCGGCCCCTAGCTGTCTGCCCCCACCCCTACCTTACTGGGAGGGTGCTGAAGTAGATGGAGTAGAAGAGGAGGGCTGATCCCTCTGCTGAGACCGACCACCCCGAAGCCGAGGACACTGTCTACTCATGTGACCAAACTCACCGCACTCGTAGCAACTACCCGGTGCTGGAGAAACGGACTGAAGGGAACCCATCACTGTAGATGAACCCTGGGCTAAAGAGGCAGGAGTAGAGCTCTGAGCTGGAAGGGCACTAAGTGAGGACTGGCCCTGCTAAAATCCCTGATGACCACGGCCTGAAGAAGCCCCACTGTACTCTGGACAACCTGACTGAGAAGGCTTGAAGGAACGACCTCTGCCACACTGGAACTGGCCCCTAGACGGAGCACCACTAAAGCTACCTGAACCTCGAGGCCTTTTGGCCTCCCTCTCCTCACGCTCCCGACGGCGATCCGTCTCAATCTGTCGAGCCATGTCGACTACCTCCTCAAATGAGGCAGCCACAACCCTCTCTCTAGTCATCAAAATATGGAGTGGATAATTGAGGCCATCCACGAACCTCCTAATCCTCTCTCGATCTATCGGTATCATCCAAGTAGCATGTCGAGCTAACTACGTAAACCTCAACTCGTACTGGGTCACAGTCATGTTCCCCTGAATCAACCATTCGAACTGGCGACGCAGCTCCTCCCTGCGAGATTGCGGCACATACTTCTCCAGAAAGAGAGTGGAGAACTGCTGCCAAGAAAGGGGCGCTGCTCCAATAGGCCTACACCTCTCAAACTCCTCCCTCCATTAAATGCAGGCCCTGAGAACTGGAAGGTAGTAAAAGCCACTCCACTCGACTCTAAAATCCCTGCCGTGTGAAGCATACGCTAACACGTGTTTAGAAATACCTGGGCATCCTCGCCCTCAGCACCAATGACCATCGGAGGCTGGAGTCTACCGAACCTCTCTAGTCAACGCTGCTCGTCGTCTGGCATAGCTGGAACCACATAATCTGGAGCTGGTGTGACTGGCACAACTAGAGCAACCGGTTCAACTGGCTGAGCTGGGGATGCTCCCAGTGTATGTAATCCCTGAACAACCTGCTCGGGTGTGCGAGCAGCGGGGGTCTGATGACCACCCCCGGTCTGTGAGGTAGCTGCTGCAGTAGTGGCTGAGACTGCCTGAGCCAGGCCAGTGCAGACGGATAGGATCTGAGCTAAAGCCTCCTGGAGACCAGGAATCATAATGGGCACTGTCGGTGCCTGAACAGGTACTGCTGGGGCATCTACAGCTAGAGGTTGGTCCTAAACCGGGGCAGCGGGTGGATCTGCAGGTGCTGCCCTCGTTGGTCTGCCTCAACCACGACCACGACCGCGCCCACGGCCTCTAGCGGGCAGTAATGGTGGTCATCCATCACGTCCGGTAGCACGAGTTCTCGCCATCTGCGAGAGAATAGACTACAGAAGTTTAGTTCTCGGATCAACAAAACCGCACGACAAGAATTTAAAGAATATGAAGTGTTTCCTAAAGGTTCTGCAGCCTCTCAAGGATAAATACAGACGTCTTCGTACCGATCCGCGAGACTCTACTAACCGACTCATAACTCGTGAGGCCTAGTAACCTAGGCTCTGATACCAACTTGTCACGACCCCAATCCCGGTCGTGATGGCGCCCAACAACAATTGCCAGGCAAGCCCGACCAATTAACACTCACAACCCAATCACACAATCCATTACCGATTAACAGTATTAAATTACAATTTAATAAGTCTCCCAACTAGATAGTTTAATTAGAAACCAGACGGAACAAGGTCATATCTAACATATCCCAGAGACCTGGGGTTACGAGTCTAGAGCCTCTAAATAAAATAGAGTAGTAAATCCACAACAGTACAAAAGTCTAGAATACGGGAAGATAAAAGGGATAGGGGAGCAGTCGGCTCCTGCGGATGTCAGGCAGCTACCTCGACAACTCCTGAATCTCTGGGAAACAGCAAACAGCTCGACTATGCTCCCGGAACACCTTAATCTGCACACATGGTGCATGGAGTAAAGTGAGTACTTCCAACATAGTGAGTAATAAGCATATATAATGACTGAGGATGAGAATACACGAAATAACACAATGTAAAGCTATAGATAACAGTTTAGCACAATTAACGGTGAAAATGGCAACAAAACAATGACAAGCAAATATCAATGTATGAATGCAATGAAATGCACATGACCGCTGTGGCGCGCAGCCCGATCCATTTGGATACTCGCGCTCACTGTAGGGGTTTAGACTCCGGAGGAGCTCCTACAGCCCAAGCGCAATATCAACGTAGCATCGCTGCGGCGTGCAGCCCGATCCGCACTCAGTCCAGAATATGCATACGAGCCTTACGGGCAAAGTCAAGTTATAAATTCTCAGCTCCAAACATTAGGAAATATAGTTTAAGTTTTTAAAACCTTAGAAGTATGACTAAACATTTCGAAACAGTGCTTAACTTAGGACTGAAATAATATATCATGCAAAGTATCATGGAAGCAGTGATAATAATCCATAAGGGATTCAATTAATCGGCACACAGCCCAAATATATCAATAAATCCAAGTAGGATGTTTACCAATCAATCTCTAGTCACAAACACAGTGTAAACAGCACTCGGGATGGATTAAGCCATAGTCCCCAGTCTCAAACGACCCCGCACTCATCATAGAGTACGTGTCTCGCCTCAATATAGCGTCACAACATGATATACCGGGGTTTCAAACCCTCATGTCATCATCTACATCTATTACTCACCACAAGCCGGCCACAAGTCTAGTCCGCTATGCCTTTTCCTCTCGAATCAACGTCCTCGCGCGCCGAATCTGAACAAAACCACAAGGAATACGTTACAATAGGCTAATGGAACATAACCCAATCGAAAGAACTCGAAAAATACCAAAAATCACGAAGTTGGCAAAACCCGAGCCCCGGGCCCACTTCTTAAAAAATTACAAAATTCACATTACCGGATTCCACGTCTCGTCTTGCCACGAGTCTGTACATATAAAATTACCAAAATCAGAGTTCAAATGCTCCCTCAAATCCAAAATTTTCATTTCAAAACTCAAGGCCTAGTTCTTCAATTTTTCACCCAATTTTCCAAGAATTAAAGGTTAATTCTTCCATAAGATAGCGTTTCTAGGTCACGAGACTTACCTCCAATCAATTCCCGTGAAAACCCTCTTCAATTTCTACCAAAAAGCTCTTGAGGTGGTTCAAAAATGGAGGAAATGATAAATGGGTCGCGGATGAAATATCATTAATAAACCATTCTGCCCAGCTGTATTTCCTTCTATGCGAATGCACAACCCCTCTCGCATTCGCGATGCACAACCTTTTCTCTGACCAAAATTGCCCTACGCGAATGCGTCTACCCTCCTGCGAACGCGAAGGCTTGGTCCCCAGAACCTACGCGAACACGACCCTCTAATCGCAAACGGGATGAACACCTAGGTTGGGCCCTCTACTCATTTCTACGCGAACGCGGGCCCAGCACCGCGAACGCGAATCACCAGGGCCTCAACTTACGCGAACGCGTGGCCCCAACACGAATGCGATGAACACTTACTCGTCCTCCCAACTTTACTCTACGCATTCGCGACACATCCTACGCGAACGCGAAGAAGGAATCTTCTGCAATAACACAGCTGAAAAACCAGCAATTCCACAAGTCCAAAAATGATCTGTTTGATCACCCGAAATTACCCCGAGGCCCCCGGGACCTCAACCAAAGACACCAACATATCCCAAAATATCATACGAACTTGTTCCAATCATCAAAACACATCAAACAACACTAAAATCATCAATTCACATCGGATTCAAGCCTAAGTTTCTTTAAAACTTCCGAAACACACATTCGATCAAAAACCCGATCAAAACACCTCCAAATGACCTGAAATTTTACCCGCACATCCAAAATCACCTAACGGAGCTACTGCAACTCTTGAAATTCCATTTCGATCCCCGGATCAAAAACTCACCTAGCAACCAGAATTCACCAAAATACTAACTTCGCTAATTCAAGCCTAATTCTACACCAGACCTCCAAATTCGATTCTGATCACGCTCCTAAGTCACAAATCATTCCCCGAAGCTAACCGAACCACCGGATTCACATTCAAGCCCTCTAACCAAATAGTCAACTTCCGGTTGACTTTTTCAAAACAAGCTTTCCTTTAAGAGACTAAGTGTCTCATTTCCATCTAAAACCAATCCAATTCTACTCGATCACCTCAAATACCAATAATGAAGCATAAAGAAACATAATATAGGGGAAACGGGGCGGTAACTCACGTGACGACGGGCCGGGTCGTCACACATTTACCATATGAATGGTGTGATAAAAAATCTTATAGTACAGAAGTTATTAAAGAGCTCCGAAAAAAATAATTTCTTACTACCCAGATGAATAAAATTATTCATGACATTGATATTGTAAAGTCTCAAAAGAAACTTTATTAGTTTCAAATGTATAAGTCAAAGTGGTTGGCATATTGAGCCTGTAAATGAAAGGAAGATTAGACATCTTCATATTTTTATAATTATATTGGGTAAATATGAAAGGTTACCCAGTTTTCTTTCTATTTGTACTACACAAATATAAGCATGATACTTGAATCATATACCACAAGTAAACTAGAGGTGTAACGACCCGATCGGTCATTTGAGCAGTTGTACTTCGCTCGGTTATTTTAGGGCATGAGTAACTCCATAGGAAGTATTATGACTTATGTGAATCGTCGGTTTTTGTTTTCAGATTATTTGGAATTAATTTGGAAGAATGATTCTCAGCTAGAAGCTTTAAATTTGAAAGGTTTGACCAAGTTTTGATTTTTTAGAATTTGACTTCGGATTGAATTTTTTATAGTTTTGTTAGCTCTGTTGGGTGATTTTGGACTTAGGAGCTCATCCGGATTGTGATTTGGAGGTCCGTAGTAGAATTTGGCTTGAAATAGCAAAAGTTGGAATTTTGGAAAGTTTGACCAGGAGTCAAATTTTTGATATCGGGGTCGAATTCTGATTTTGGAAGTTGGAGAAGATCCATAATGTCAAATGTTACTTGCGTGCAAAATTTGAGGTCAATCGGACATGATTTGATAGGTTTCGGCATCGGTTGTGGAAGTTTGAAGTTTCAAGTTCATTGATTTCGAATTGAAGTGTGATTCGTCGTTTCAATATTGTTATGAGTGTTTTGGGGCCTCAAGTAGGTCCGTGTTATGATATGAGACTTGTTGGTATATTCGAACAGGGTGCTGAGGGGCTCGGGTGAGTTTCCGATAGGTTTGGGTTGTGTTGCGCTCGTTTTTTATGTTTCGACATTGTTTTTCAAGCATAAATGGTACTATATTAAGAAAATGAGCTCTAATTTCTATTTTTATTGAAGCATTATATCCGTATCATAATTACTTAGCCATAGCAAAAAGAATCGTCAAATTTGAACATCGTATGAGGACTTTATGGTCATTTTACTAAGAATTGGGTTGCTAGATTTTTTCAGATTAATTACGAAATTGACACTTAATTCGTATTTAATAATCTGCACTATTTTCAAATATTAAAACCAACATATCTCCTTTAATATAAGGTCAAATGGAGCGATTCAAGATCATAACTTGACTTACATTTCACAAGGAATCCATTGGAGGCATCAATAGCAAATTTCGGGATCGTTTGACATGAGAATCGAGGCAGAATAGCTGGCAGAAAAAAATATAAAACAAGGGTTGTTCATTTGATCATATTTTGAGTTGGGGAGCTCGGATTTGGAGGTAATTTTCGCCATATGTATTGGGGTAAGTGTTCTCTACTCGGTTTTAGTTCTATTTCATGAATCCATCGTCGTTTTTGGCATTTGATTGATGATTTCAAAGTGAAATTTGGGAGTTTTTGCCTATAGTTTCATAAAGTGAATTTTTAAGTTTTGAACATCGATTCAGAGTCGGAATTGGATGAAACTAGTATAGTTGGACGCATAATTGAATGGGTTGTCGGATTTTATAAGTTTTGTTGGGTTCCGATATGCAAGCCCAGGTTGGACTTTTGGCCGATTTTGGGCTTTTGATTAAAGATTCGACCTTTTTCAATTGGGATTGGTTGCTTTGGCATTGTTTGATGTATTTGAGTTGTTTTTTGTTAGTTTCGAGCCTTTCGGAGGTTGGAACACGCGAGATGGCATTTTTGGAGCATCGCTTGGCTTGCTCGGTATTGGAATTGGCTTGTTTGAGGTAAGTAATGATTGTAAATCTAATACTGAGGGTATGAAACCCTGGATTTCACATTGCTTTACTAATTTGAGGTGACGCACATGCTAGGTGACGGGCCTGTGGGCCTGCACCATTGGGGATTGTGACTTGGTCCATCCTGTAACAACTATAAAGTTGCGTATTTGACTTAAATTATATGATACTTATGTGTTTTAGAAAGAATTTCCTATAAATTGAGTTGAATGCCATATTTTGGCCTTGTGCCAGAGCTGTTTGGACCCTTAGGGGCTTTTTCTTATTATCCTCTCACTGTTTTTTATTTAAGATCTATACTCAGTCATGCTGTATTTACTGATTTCATAAGTCAGTCTTTATTACTCCATTTTGATGCATAAAATAATATTTTCGGCTGAGCACCCTGTTTTACTAATAACCCGAGTGGCCTAAGAGGTTTCTGATTGAGTGAGGTCGAGGGCATGTGTTGTGAGGATATTATGGGATCGGGCTGCACGCCGCAACATGTTATTATTGATTCATGATTTTTGTGAGGTCTCGGGCCTGATTGATTTATGCCACGAGGTAGTTGTTATGAGGCTGAGGGCCTGATTGATTTATGCCACGAGGTGGCTTGTTATAGCGCTTGGGCTGTAGGAGCCCCTCTGGAGTCTATACACCCCCAGTGAGCGCGGGTACCCTGAGTTAGTGATATGATATTTTGCTCGAGGGGCTATTTATGAGCGATTGTGAAGTAATGCCCGAGGGGATGTATATGAGTGACTGTGAGGTTTTCCTAAGAGGCTGTTTATGATTCATGTTTGCCCGAGGGGCTGTTCACGAGTGATGTTCACTGATGGGCTGTTCTTGATTTATGTTGCCCGATAGGCTGTATACGAGTGAGTTTTTCCAGAGGGGTTGTTTATGTTTTCATCATTTTTACTCACTGTTTCATCACTTCGTTGAAAATTGTTAAAAGATGTTTTAAATGGTTTTACTGAAACTGGATATAAATGAGCTGAATTGATTCCAAAACCTGATTTTAAAAGCCTGCTGTATTTTACTGAGATTTCATGATATGAACTGTATATGTTTTATTGCTCGTTACTACTGCTCAGTCTCTATTTTCTTTTATTACTTAGTGAGTTGGCATACTCACATTACTTCCTACACCTTGTGTGCAGATCCAGGTATTTCTGAGCCCGCTAGCGGGTGTTGATTACTGAGTGGCAGGTCCATCGGAGTTAGTAAGGTAGCCTGGCGATCGCAACCATGCTTTTCTCCCTCCTTATCCTCTCTTAGTTGTATTCAATTATTTTCAGGCTATGTTAGTCTTGATGTTGTCAGACGATTGTAGTAGATGCTCATGACTAGTGACACCCAGATGTCGGGCTTTCTTTCCGCATTGTTTTTTTGATTTAAACTCCTTATGCATGTTTATTGTTAAATAGCTTTAGTTTTGTCTTAAAAATAAAAATATTGATTGGTTTTGGTAGTGTGTCGTCTTGCCTAGTACTACGTTAGGCGCCATCACGACAGGGTTAGTTTTGGGTCGTGACAAGAGGTTTACTAAAATAAATATTATTTGACATAACCGGTTGACTATCCCGGTTCAATTATGATGCGAAAAAATATTTGAGAATTACATTGGAATATATTGAATAATAGAATATTCTTCAAGAATTCTCTTGTGTTACTTATTCTCATGATATACTAGTTAGGGTTGGGATTGAATCCCTTGATTTCTGGAACGAATAAAAGGTGATAAATATATGGGTTCGGTCACCTGTCATGTGGACTGTTTACTATTATATGATTTTAATAGATGCATCTATTCTATGGTCACATGTGCATTTGTTATCAACTTGCAGTTTGGCTTTTGCAAGATTGCTTGCTCAAGTTATTAGAGCACAGATCTAGAATATAAATTATGACGATTTATCTTAATAAAATACTGGTTTAACTCCAAGTTAGTTTAGCAGAAATTGTATGCCTCTAATTATAGCTAAATCATTAGTTATAAGAACAAAACTCCCAAAAACAAAATTTGTTATGAGATGTATTATTTAATATACAGCAGCACTTGTACGCATCTAGCTAAGTTATGAAAAATTCTCCCTATCATAATCGGTTCAGGGTCAGGAAATAAATAATTTCTATATAGAAATATGGATGTGCTATATGATTTAATTATGCCACAACAATGCACAAAGATGGGTTCCCAAAGAAGTTTGGGAAATGTGTTGGTAATTCCAACGTTAGGGGGAGAAAATGGGCAGCTAAGAAAGTGATACGTGAAATGAATTATTATGAATACATATAGACTCCCGTAAAAGAAAATAAGAACTTGAAGTTCAAGTTATAATTCATTTACAAATTATTGTCAGACGTATTTGTTGACCCAAAGCTAAATGTCATATTTTAGCTGCTAATGCTCCAAATAGAATAAAGTCCATGAGGGGCAGAGTCTATGGCACGCATGAAGCGTAACAGACCAATCGGTTCCAAAGATAAAACTCCTTGAAGAAGGAGAGGGACAAATATTCAAGATGGACATAATAAGGAGGAAAGTGTTCTAGAAGAGCACCATAATATAACACTTCATAAGACCTCATAGGAGAGGCTCAGGTACCTGAAAATAATGAGATAAAGACATCTCAATAAGTTATGTCTTTATTAGGTAATAATGGAACCGATATAAAATGATCATCAACGATATTGTTAATATAATATAGCGCTCAATATTATTAATATTGACGAGGATCTTGAGATCAAATCTGTCATAAAATTTGGACAGATAAATGATTGGCCAAAATAAAATAAAAAATATGCAATCAAGATTGATTTCACGTGAAAAATATGAAGTTCAACGGATAGTCCCAACACCTGAAAGTATAAAGCTAGTGGAGGTATAAATGTGTTCTTGTGCGAAGAAAGACAAGTCGATAGACATAAGGGCGACTTGTGTCACAAGAAGATTTGTAAATATCCTGGCATTTCAGGTTTTAATCTGGCAATACATACAAAAATTGATATGCGTATAATGGAAATCATTGAAGGATTTAAAATTGTTCTGAAGCATATTAACGTTTCCAAGAAATTTATTAAATAAAACTTCAATAATCCCTATGCGGATTGAAATAATTAGGGTGCATGTGGTATAATAGCCCGAGAGAGTACTTGTTGAAAGAAGGGTACAAGAATAATTTAATTTTTCCTTGTGTCTTTATAAAAGGATCTGGATTTGAATTTGTTATAATCGTCGTGTATGTTGATGATTCAAACATCATTAGAACTCCCGGGAAGCTTCCTGAAGCAGTAGACTGTTTAAAGAAAGAATTTGAAATGAAAAATCTTGGAAAGATAAAATTTTGTCTTGGTCTATAAATTGAGTATGTGGATGTCACGACCCGGATTTTCCACCCTCGGGGGTCGTGATGGCGCCTACTCATAGAAGCTAGGCAAGCCACACATTTAGAATCCATAACTACTTTTGTTGTAAATCCATTTTCACCAATTTAATTAACAGGAAATAAATAATTAAACAACAGCAGAAGACTTAAACGAAACAACCAAAATAATAAGGAAAATCCATATATGCCTCTACCCAGAACGGTGTCACAACATTCACGGACTATATAGGAGTGCTACACACAAATGTTTGAAACAAGGAAATAAAGTCTGTCTCGAATACAAGAGGAAACAGTGCATCAAAATAGGTAGAAGAGATGTCGGGCATGCGGACGCCTGCACGACTACCTCGAGATCTCATAGACTGAAGGCTGGCTCCCGATCTACTGCTGCGCACCTTATGATGCTCCGGTACCTGGTTCTGTGCAAAAGAACACAGAGTGTAGTATCAGCACAACCGACCCCATGTGCTGGTAAGTGCTTAGCTTAACCCCGGTGAAGTAGTGACAAGGCTAGACCGGACTACCACATAAACCTATGCAGTTATATATACATATACAGCGAAATCGAGGTACAGAGATAAATAATCAACATGGGAGGGGAAGCATGCTATGGGGGAAGTAACAATTTCAAGTAAAAGTCATCCAGTAACGAAGGAAACAACACAACTCAACATCAATAAAGAATCAGAAAAGCAGCAAGTGCACGACATCACCCTTCGTTCTTTTACTCTCATCCTCACCAAGCTATGATATAATAAAACGTGCACGGCATCACCCTTACTGCTTTTACTCTCTTTCCTCACATATAATCAATAAAATTAGCATGAAATGGTACATCGTGCGGCATGGCATCACCTTTCGTTCTTTACTCTCTTTCCTCACAATAAGCAAACAATGCACGGCATTACCCTTCGTACTTTACACTCTTTCCTCACAATAAAGAAACAATGCACGGCATCAACCTTCGTGCTTTAACACACTTCCTCACCCAAACAACAATCACAAGAAAGGGCAAGGGAATAAACAAAATAATAATAGAAATCCCGGCTAGGGAACACAATTAAATCCCGACAAGGGTACAACATCAATAATCTCAACGTCCTGGCAAGGGAAAATAATCAATAAGCAACAATATCCCGGCAAGGGAACAATTTAAATACTCTTTCTCTTTCTTTCACTTGTATTTCATATTTCACTTTACCACTTGAGCCAATGCTCCAAAGGGTTCAATCATTTCATATACTTTCACAATTGTAATATAACTTGAGCCAATGCTCCTCGATGTTCATAGGTCACAATTTCCTTTCACAAGCTTTTCACAACAAGTAGGAATTATCACCAAGGCATGAGAGATACAACGAAATCAAGATATTCACAATTTTAAGACTCACGGTCATGCTAGACACCAACGTATAGATACTCATCACCATGCCTATACGTCGTACTCGACAATTACCACATAGCAAATAGGACTCAACTCCTAATCCCTCAAGCTAAGGTTAGACCAAACACTTATAAAAAATTTCCACGGCCAATTCAATCCTCAATAACCGCCTTTCCTTTCGAATTCGGCTCCAAATCAATTGTATCTATACATAAATGACTTCATAACATCAAATAATGCTTAACAATTCGAATCCAACTCCTAATTATTGCTTTTCCATCATCCTTCCCAAAAACTCAAAAATCGACCCCGGGCCCGCTCGGTCAAAACACGAGGTTCAGACGAGAATAAAATCACCCATTCACCCACGAGCCCAAATATATAATTTGTTTTCAAATTCGACCCCAAAATGAGGTCTAAATCAAGAAAAATCAAAAATTCCTAACTCTACCCAAATCCCTAATTTCCTACCTTAATCATATGTTTTAGGCCTGGAAATTCATTAGATGTTGATGAAAATGGAAGAAAATGAGTTGGAGATTACTTACCCAAGAAGTTTTGATGAAAGAATGCTTCAAAAGTCGCCGTAGAACTTTGGAGAAGAAAGAGTTTGTGAAATTTTGGTGAACTCCCGTAATGGTTATGTTTTGGGGTTTTAAAAAATAACTGGGTGACATTCTTCTTCGCGTTCGCGACTGACTCACACGTTCGCGATGAGTCAGGCCTACAGGCCTTCGCGTTCGCGTACAGTGGCTCGTGTTCGCGGAGAGTAATCTCCTTGAGCCTCGCGTTCGCGTGCACGGAGGCGCGTTCGCGAAGAACAAACTGGTGGCCCTTCCCCCTGTACCCTACGCGTTCGCGAGTGGGAGGTCGCGTTCGCGAAGGGTCTCCCCCCTGAGCTTCGCGTTCGCGTCCCAATGCTCGCGTTCGCGATGAAGAAACTGGGCACCTGGGATCTTTGCCTTACGCGTTCGCGAGTGAGGCCACGCGAACGCGAAGGGTAAAATCCCTGGGCACTAACAGCAAAAAAGCCCGCAACACTTCTTAAGCCAAAAACAATTCTGAAACACTCCCGAGCCCTCGGGGCCCCTAACCAAACAGATTCACTAACTCAACAACATCATACGAACTTATCCGTGCGATCAAATCGCCTAAATAACCTCAAAAACAAGGAATCAAACCTCAAAATCATGAATTTTTCCCAAAACTTCATCAAGTTAAAAATTTAGAACTTTAAGTCCGAAACACGTCAAATGACGTCCGATTTTAACCAAACATTACAGGAAGGACTTAAAACATATATAAGGCCTGTACCGGGTGCCGGAACCAATATACAGGCCCGATGCCATCGCTTTCAAACCAAATTTTATTTCTAATTTTCTTAAACATTTCAAAAAACAATTTCCTTTAAAAATTCATTTCACGGGCTCGGGACCTCGGAATTCGATTCCGGGCATACGCCCAAGTTCCATATTTTCCTAAGGACCCTCCGGGACCATCAAATCACAGATCCGGGTCCGTTTGCCCAAAATGTTGACCAAAGTCAAATTTATTCTTTTTAACATCAAAACTTAGCATTTTATTTTCACGAAATTTCATATTTAAGCATTTCGGCTATGCGCCCAGACTGCGCATGCAAATTGAGGCAACTCTAAATGAGGTTTTTAAGGCTTCGAGGACACATAAGTCAATTAAAAATAGGTGATAACCCTTTGGGTCGTCACATTCTCCACCTCTAAAACAATCGTTCGTCCTCGAACGGACAGAAGAAGGAAGTACCTGAGCCGGGGAAAAGATGAGGATAACGGCTCCGCATATCGAACTCGGACTCCCAGGTTGATTCCTCAGGAGGCTGACCTCTCCACTGAACATGAACAGAAGGGAAACTCTTCGACCTCAATTGACGAATCTACCGATCTAGAATAGCTACCGGCTCCTCCTCATAAGACAAGTCCTTGTCTAACTGGACAGTGCTGAAATCTAACACGTGGGCTGGGTCGCCGTGATACCTTCGAAGCATGGATACATGAAATACTAGATGCACGACTGATAAGCTCGGCGGCAAAGCAAGTCTATAAGCCACCTCTCCCACTCGATCAAGAATCTCAAACGGACTAATGAACCTAGGGCTAAGTTTGCCCTTCTTCCCAAATCTCATCATGCCCTTTATAGGAGACACTCAAAGCAATACCCGCTCACCAACCATAAAAGCCACATCTCGAACCTTGCGGTCTGCAGCTCTTTTGCCTGGACTGAGCTGAACAAAGCCTATCTTGAATGATTCTGATCTTGTCCAAGGCCTCCTGAACCAGATCCGTACCCAACAACCGAGCCTCTTCCGGCTCAAACCATCTGACCGGAGACCGACACCGCCTACCATATAAAGCTCCATAAAGAGCCATCTGGATGCTCGACTGGTAGCTTTTATTGTAGGCAAACATTGCTAAAGGCAAAAACTGATCCTATGAACCTCCAAAGTCAATAACACAAGCTCGGAGTTTATCCTCCAAAATCTGAATAGCCCGCTCGGACTATCCGTCCGTCTAGGGATGAAATGTTATACTCAACTCAACCCGTGTGCCAACCTCTCGTTGAACTGCTCTCCAAAAGCGCGAGGTAAACTGCGTACCCCGGTTCTAAATGATAGATACGGGCACACCATGAAGGAGAACAATCTCCCGAAGATAGATCTCAGCAAACCTCTCAGAAGAATAGGGGACTGCCACAGGAATGAAATGTGTTGAATTAGTCAGCCTATCAACAATGAACCAAACTGCTTCGAAGTTCTTCTGAGTCAGCGGAAGTCCAGTAACGAAGTCCATAGTGATCCGCTCCCACTTCCACTCGGGAAGCTTAATCCTCTGAAATAAACCACCAGGTCTCTGATGCTCGTACTTAACCTGCTAACAATTCAAACAACGAGCCACATATGCTACGATATCCTTCTTCATTATACGCCACCAATAATGCTGCCGCAAATCCTGATACATCTTCACGGTGCCCGAATGAATAAAGTACCGGGAGCTATGGGCCTCCTCCAAAATTAAATCTCGGAGCCCATCCACATTAGGCACACATACTCTCCCCTGCAATCTCAAAACTCCATCATCATCTAAAGTAAATTGCTTGGAACCTCCGTGCTGCACCGTGTCTTAAGGACACACAAATGGGGATCATCATACTGCCGATCACGGATACGCTCCAATAATGAAGAACGAGCGACAGTGCAAGCTAACACACGACTGGGCTCAAAAACATCCAGTCTCACGAACTGATTGTCTAAAGCCTGAACATCCAAAGCAAGCGGCCTCTCACCGATCGGGATATAAGCAAGACTGCCCATACTAGCTGACTTCCTACTCAAAGCATCGGCCACCACATTGGCCTTTCCCGGATGATATAAAATGGTGATATCATAATCCTTCAACAACTCCAACCACCTCCTTTGCCTGATATTCAACTCCTTTTGCTTGAACAAGTACTAAAGACTATTGTGATCCGTGAACACCTCACATGTCACGCCATACAGATAATGCCTCCAAATCTTCAATGCGTGAACTATGGCTGCCAACTCCAAATCATGAAGTGGATAGTTCTTCTCATGAATCTTCAATTGCCTCGAAGCATAGGCAATGACTTTGCCATCCTGCATCAACACTGCTCCAAGCCCAACACGGGAAGCATCACAATAGACTGTATAAGGCCCTGAACCTGTGGGCAAAACCAACACCGGTGCCGTAGTTAGAGTTGTCTTGAGCTTCTGAAAGCTCGCTTCACACTCATCCGACCAGCTGAGCTAGGCACCCTTCTGGGTCAATCTGGTCATCGGGGCTGCAATAGATGAAAATCCCTCCATGAACCATTGATAGTAGCCTGCCAACCCCAAGAAACTCCGAATCTCTGTAGCAGATGCTGGTCTAGACCAGTTCTTGACTGCCTCAATCTTCTTTGGGTCCACCTGAATACCCTCTGCTGATATAACATGACCCAGAAATGCAACTCAACCCAACCAGAATTCACACTTCGAGAACTTAGCATACAATTGACTATCCCTCAGAGTCTGAAGAACCACTCTAAGGTGCTGCTCGTGCTCCTCCTGGCTGCGAGAATATATCAATATATCATCAATCAATACTATCACGAATGAATCCAAATAAGACCTTAACACTCGGTTCATCAAGTCCATGAAAGCTGCTGGGGCATTTGTCAACCCGAATGACATAACCAAGAACTCGTAATGCCCGTACCGAGTGTAGAAAGATATCTTAGGGACATCAGATGCCCTAATCCTCAACTGATGGTAGCCAGATCGCAAGTCAATCTTGGAAAATACCTTGTCACATTGAAGCTGGTCGAACAAATCATCAATCCTCGGCAGCGGATACTTATTCTTGACTGTAACCTTGTTCAATTGCCGGTAATCAATACACATTCTCATTAACCCATCCTTCTTCTTGACAAATAACACTGGCGCACCCCAAGGCAAAACACTGGGTCTAATGAAACCCTTCTCAAGCAAATCCTGTAACTGTTCATTTAGCTCTTTCAACTCAGGCAGCGCCATACGATACGGTGGGATAGAAATGGGCTGAGTGCCCGTACCAGATCAATGCGAAAGTCAATATCACTATTAGGTGGCATACCCGCTGGTCTAAAAGGAAAACATCAGGGAACTCACAAACAACGGGCACAGAATCAATAGAGGGAACCTCAGCACTAGAATCGCGAACATAGGCTAAATAGGCCAAACACCCCTTCTCGACCATACGCCGAGCCTTCACATACGATATAACCCTACGGGTAGAATGACCAGGAGTCCTTCTCCACTCTAAACGAGGCATACCTAGTAAAGCTAAGGTCACAGTCTTGGCATGACAGTCCAAGATAGCGTGGTAAGGTGATAACCAGTCCGTCTCCAATATAATGTCGAAGTCAACCATGTCTAAAAGTAATAAATCTACACGAGTCTCAAGACCCCCAATCACCACTATACAAGAAAGATGGACTCGATCGACCACGATAGAATCACCCACCAGTGTAGACACATAAACAGGAACACCCAATGCATCACTAGGCATGCTAAATAAGATGACACATATGAATACGTAGACCCCGGATCAAACAACACTGAAGCATCCCTATCACAAACCAGAACTGCACCTGTAATAACCGCATCTGAAGCCTCTGCCTCAGGTCTGTCCTGAAGAGCATAACATCGGGGCTGGGCCCCACCACTCTGATCTGCCTCTTTGGGACGGCCTGCTGCAGGCTGGCCTCCACCTCTGGAGGCCTGAGCTACACCTCTAGGACCTCTACCTCCACCTCTAGCACCTCTACCCCCACCTCTAGCTAGCTGGGCGGGCTGTGGAACACCTGGTGCCTGTACCATGGCATAAGAACCCTTTTGCTGAGAATAGCTTGGTGCTCGGGGGAAAAATATGGCAATATGACCCGTGTCACCACAAGTGTAACAAGCCCTCGACTGCTAAGTCTACTGGCCCTGTCGACCTGAATGACCACCACAGAAACTCTAAAGCGGTGGTGCACTCATAGGATCTGGCAGAGCACTGAAGGGCTGCTGATCAGAGTAGTGCATGTGAGAACCACGGACACCTGAGGCGCCGTGAGAAACTTGGAGAGCTGACTGGAAAGGCCTAGAAGGATGACCCCTATCATACGAATCTCTACCTCCAGATGAGGCACCACTGAATCTGCCTGACTGACGGGGTCTCTTGTCTGCCCTGTGACCACCCCCCTGTGATAATACCATCTCAACTCTTCGGGCCACATTGGCCGTCTCCTGGAAGGATATCTCACTCCCAGCCTCTCTAGCCATCTGGAGACGAATAGGCTGAATGAGCCCATCAATAAACCGTCTCACTCTCTCCCTCTCAGTGGGAAGTATAATAAGAGCATGGCGAGCCAAATCAATGAACCTGGTCTCATACTGGGTGACGGTCATGGATCCCTACTGGAGATGCTCGAACTGCCTCCGATAGGCCTCTTGCTGTGTAATAGGGAGAAATTTCTCCAGAAATAGCTGCGTGAACTGCTCCCAGGTCAAGGCTGGCGACCCTGCTAGTCTAGCTAAGCAATAATCCCTCCACCAAGTCTTGGCAGATCCAGACAAGCGAAATGTAGCAAAATCTACCCCATAGGTCTCAACAATACCCTTGTTCCAAAGAACCTCGTGACAACTGTCCAGATAATCCTGAGGATCCTCGGTAGATGCACCGCTAAAGGTAGTAGTGAAGAGCTTGGTGAACCTATCCAATCTCCATAAAGCATCGGCAGGCATAGCTGCTCCATTACCGGCCTGGGCTATCACACCCGGCTGAGCTGCTCCAACTGGCTGAACTGCTGGAGTCTGATCTGGGGAGCTACCTGCTTCGGAGTGCGTGTAGTAGGAGTCTGGGCTCCTCATCTAGCCTGATAAGTGGCTAGTGCTACAGGAAGCAAGCCTACACGGGTGACACTCTCCATGAGGCCCACCAATCGGACCAGAGCGTCCTGAAGAACTGGGGTAGCAATAAACCCCTCTGGGACCTGAGCTGGGCCCACTGGAACTGCTGGGGACGGAACCTCCTCGTCAAAATCAACCTGAGGCTTCGCCACTGGTGCTACTACTCGGGGCCGAGCTCTGCCCCTACCTCGGCCTCTAGCACGGCTCGCCCTCGCCCTCTGCCCCCTAGTGGGTGCTGCTGCTAGGGGCTCGGGCTGCTGAGCGGTAGATGAGGAAGCGCGTGTTCTAGCCATCTACGAAAAAACAGAGTAGAAATCCAATTAGCATTGAGAAACCAAACCGCACGACAGGAAAGAACAAATGTAAAACTTTTCCTAACTTTGTAGCCTCTGGGGGATAAATGCAGACGTCTCCATACCGATCCCCCGAACTCTACTGAGCTTGTCCGTGAATTGTGAGACCTATGTAACCTAGAGCTCTGATACCAATTAGTCACGACCTGGATTTCCCACCATCGGGGGGTCATGATGGCGCCTTCTCGTAGAAGCTAGGCAAGCCACACATTTAGAATCCATAACTACTTTTATCATAAATCCATTTTTACCAATTTAATTAACAGGAAATAAATAATTAAACAACAACGGAATTCATAATTTAGCGGAAGACTTAAACGAAATAACCAAAATAATAAGGAAAATCCACATATGCCTCTACCCAGAACTGGTGTCACAACATTCACGGACTAACACACAAATGTCTGAAATAAGGAAATAAAGTCTGTCTCGAATACAAGACCAAATAGTGCATCAAAATAGGCTGAAGAGATGCCGGACCTGCGAACTCCTGCGAGACTACCTCGGGATCTCGTGGATGAAGGTTGGCTCCCGATCTACTGTTGCACACTACTTCTCCGGTACTTGAATCTGTGCAAAAGAGCACAGAGTGTAGTATCAGCACAACCGACCCCATGTGCTGGTAAGTACCTAGCCTAACCCCGGCGAAGTAATGACGAGGCTAGACCGGACTACCACATAAAGCTGTGCAGTTATATATACATATATAGCGGAATCGAGATACAAAGATAACTAATCAACATGGGAGGTGAAGCATGTAGTGGGGGAAGTAACAATTCCAAGTAAAAGTCATCCAGTAACTGTTCAACCAAAAAATGATAATTTGGTCAAAACCAGAATTTAAGATAGAAAATCGGGCTACTGATAATCAAGAGACCAAAAAAGAAAAGATAACAGACTTTCGTTTAAGCAAGAAGAAATTTGTATTCTTATATGATATCAATGATTTTTCCGTGTCCCTACAGATGATGTGACCTCCTCCTTTTATAGCTAATAAGGAGTAACGGGTCAGTTTCTTAGAATAATAACAGACATTTAATGAGACAATTATGAGTAATAAATGACATTAAATAGGACGTTATACAATCATTCCTATTTCTCAACGTATCAGACATTTAATAATGAATCTGGACGCCTTTTTGACTTCAGATTCATGTCTTCAATATTCTTCCGATACATTGGCTAAATGATTCGAATTGGCACGGGACTCGTATCGAAGCTGCTTCTCGTACCTGTATAATCTTCTCTTCCCGTATCTTTTATCACTGGGTTCATTTCTTATGAATTCTTTAAGAATAGGTACGGTACACGTATCTATTTTGCATCCCGTACCTATTTTGAGTCCTTCTTCTCACATCTTCCAACTATTAATTGTTGACCCTTTGACCGGTCTACATGTCATGTCACGTCATCTTTAATTCAGTTTTTTTCCAATACAGATAGTCCCCCCACTTTCCTTTTATTTATCAACTAAATAATTGGGAAGTGGTATTTTCGTCATAATCAATGCTAATGATAATACTGACGCCTCAGTTGTCTTTCGCTTTTAATGCTTCTTACACGTGTCCTCCTCTAATTAGTTCTGCAATTCTTCTTTCTTCTTTCTAGGTTTCTTCCACTTTTCTCTTCATGAAGTGACAGTTCTCTTTAATATAGGCTTTCCGTCATTATATCTCTTAGTTTGACGGTCGCTTCTACATACCCTTTTCAAATTCTCTCTTCCTTCATCATCTTCTTCAATTAGTGCTCTCTTGCTTCCTCTTACTTTCTTTTGTTTCAAATTCTTCTTTTTTCAACAATGGCGTCTCCAAACCCCAACCCTAGAAAGGTTCCAATTCTTGACCAATTTCCTAATGCCCCTGTTCCAATCAAACATAGTAGGAACAAAGGAAGAAGGCTCCGAAATTTAAGATCCACACGTGGAGGTTCCACTGGCTCTGCTTCTTCTCCCCCAAGTTTGGGGGGCAAAAGTCTTATCTCTAAGACCCCTTTGTCTAAAGGTAAAGAGACTTCTGATTCTTCTCAAGAACCTTTGGTTGAAGATATCGTACCAAGTGATTTATCCTTTGGGGGTGATATAGCATCTCTTCAAAAACAAGTTGCAAAATTAGAGAAGACTGATGCTTACCCCACGCTTATTACGGAACTTACAATCCGTACCATTAGAAAGGATTGTAACTGGAAAGAGAGTCTCCGTGTATCAATTCCTGCCCTAAACCAAAGGATTTCTTCTTACAGAAATGGGTACTCTTTCGTTTACACTTATCCCTTTACTTTGGGATTAAAACCTGCCATAGATCAAGTTATCCTTGATTTTTGTCATTTTTTCAATATTTGCTTAGCTCAAGTAGGTCCTTTAGTATGGAGGGCCGTAGCTTGTCTGAGATTTTTATCTACTAAAGCCAAAACCAACTTCACTTTTTCCCATCTTATTCATTTATACCATCCCAATTTGATGCGTCATGGGGTTTTTACCTTAACTGCGAGGAGTAAGAAAGTTTTGGTAAACCTCGATGATATTACTGACCGTGGTTGGTATCTTCGTTACATTGCTGTTCACACATCGGATTTGCTGGGTGAAACCAACATTCCCTTCCCTGAGAAGTGGAACTTTGCACGTAAGCTTCTTTTTGCTTTACCGTGCCTATTTTTGAAGGTTAGGATTTTCTTTTTAACTTTATCCCTTGCTGGTTTTTTGTAGCAACTATGGGAAATGTGGAACCTATTCCAAACTTTCGTAGTTGGGTAGATTTAATTTTAAAAGTTGCTCCCAAAGAAGATAGAACTTGGAAGTCTATTTCTTCTTTACATGGATGGAGAGTGAAAACACACGGTATGTGCCTCTTTACATATATATTTTCTTCTATAATACATATGGTAGACCCTTTTTTGTACAATGTTGAACTCATAACCTTCTTTTTGTCAGGGTTTGGTATGAGAGGAATGACTGCTGACGTGGCTTTGGCTATGCGTTCTGCCGCCAATGCCTCCCTTGATTTAGATAAGGCTAAGGCTATGATAGCAAAAAGAAAAGCTGCAACAGTAGATACGGAGAATGAGGAAGAAGGAGGTACCTCACTGGTATCCAGGCCTAGAGTCAGGAGGCGTGTTATTGTGGAAGATGAAATTGAAAATACTCCTGCCCGTACTTCCGCCGAGCCTGTTTTGATCCATTCCGATGAGGATGTAACACCAAGAGATGCTAGTGAACTTGTTCACGGTCTCTCTGTTGGTGTTTTTGAGAGTGGGGGACTTGGTCCTGTTTTAAATGAGATTCCTTTATCTTCCTCAGTTTCTATCTCTCCTATTCCTTTCATTTCCTCACCACCCGTGAGTGCTTCTTCTCCTGTATCGACTTCTTCATCCATTGTAAATGTACCTGCTTACGCACTTACGTTGGTTCCAGTGTCTACTCTTTCTGCTTCTGCTTTAACTCCCGTAGATCCTACTATTTTCACCTCTTCTACTACTCCTCCTTCCACTGCTCCATCCTCCTCTGGTATGCCCCCAGAAACCGGTCCCAATAACAGAGGTATGGCTATGAGGAAGGTTACATTGGAAGTACCTGCCACTCA
>MU732945.1:31060-43254 GCA_026770625.1 Nicotiana glauca | reverse complement strand
TATATATATATATATATATATATATATATATATATATGGCAGTTTTTTATTTTTTATTATTTTCATTTTTATAGTTATATAAATTTAAATGTAATAGATAATAACAAATTATTAACTAAAAAATTAATTAGTAACTAATTATGCCATATATTTTTTTTTATGATGCCACTTGGCTTAAGGAGAGGGCTTTATCCTCTCCTTTTAATAATATATAAATATATAAATATAAATTTTTGAAGAAGTAGAGGCAATTTTCACATACACTCCTAAATACATTGACGGGGCAAAATGGGCCCGGACCTACCGACCCAAATCTTGTGAGGTAAGTTTCCAAAACTTGAAAGGAAAATTAAAAAAGTTCCCCAAACGCCCCTCATATAAAAGCGCAAAAGCGGCGCCAAACGGGACTTTAACACCAATTCCAAAAGCAGATGAAGCAGGAAATTGAAGAAGAAAATGGAGGATTCTCAGACCGATTCGAACTTCTTCAGTGTTCGAATTGTTTCAATAGACTACTACATGGCCGCTCCAATTCCTGGCTTCGACATTTGCTACAGCAGTTTCCAAGGTATGCGTAACTACTCGCACGCTTGAATTAGGACGCACATCACATGTTTGTGATTGTTAATTTCGTTTTGTTGGAACAGGTGGGAGAGTTAATGAGGTTCCTGTGATCAGAGTGTATGGTGCCACTCCTGCTGGCCAGAAGACCTGTTTGCACCTTCATGGAGTAAGAATTTTTAATTTATTCTTTACAATTTTTAATATTTCTCATTTCAAAGACCAAACAAGTTGAGAAATAGTAGTACTTAGGTTTCGATGTATAAGGACAATTTAGATATTCAAAATTGTGCCAACTACAACAACAACAAGCCCAGTGAAATCACACAACCAGTGTTTGAGGAGGGTAAAGTGTATGCTGACCTTAGCCCTACCTAATGAAGGTAGGACGGCAAAAACTATGCCAACTACAGTTAGTAAAATTGTCACACGATGATATTTTGGGAAATAGTGGTAGAGGATAAATTTAAGGACAGTACAAGGGTAACTAGTATATAATGTTTGGTAGATTTATAAAAAATTGTAGGGAGTGAAAGAAGGATCTCTACAGAAAAATTTATTATTGATATGAAAGACAAAATTAATATAGTGCCAAGAAAAATCCATTGGTGGGTGATTAAGAAGAAGAAATTCATACTAATTATAGAAATTCCATAAAAGATATGTTTGAAAGAGTGATGAAAATTGTGAGAACAGTGAGAAGAGATACATGGGAGTTTCTCGGAACTATAATTTTACACCAAGGTCTTTGAGATTGTGCTTGTTTACCCTAGTTATAGATTAATCAACCAGTATTATATATGATGAGATACAGTAATGCATGCTATTTGCAGATTAAATTCTGTTAATGGGAAAATTAGCGAGGGACAATGGCAGATCCACTTGGACAATTGTGGGTGCTTAAGCACCCATTAACTTGATCATATTTAGTAAATTTATATAGGCAATTATAAAAATATTTAGATAAATATTGAGTGAGCACCCACAAGCAAATTCATTTTTTCTCTTCTTTTGGAGTTTTTATCGGCGAGCACCCATAACATTAAAATCCTGGATCCGCCACTGGCGAGGGAGTCAACCAAAAGTTAGAAATGTGGAGAAACACTAAGGGAGTAACAGCTTTAGGATGACTAGAAGTAGGATAGAACATATGCACTGCAAGGTTAGACCCATAAGAAGAATGAGGTGGAATGAGATAAGATGAGATTGTAGTACCTAAATGTTGACTATCAGATATCTAGACTCAGTTTTCTCGGAGAATGACATAATAGATGAAGATGTAATAGGTAAAGTTATGATAGGATGGATGAAATAGAGGAATGTTGTAGGAGTGCCCTGCGATATGAAGATAACTAGCAAAGTGATTGGAATTGCTAGTGCTACAGAGAACATGAATGATATTTTATCAGTTCTTCAACAAATGTTTTGATGTTGATCAAGATTTGTTTTATTATATAAAAAGGAGAGTTATCTTTCCTTTTTTTTTTTTTGATGAAGTAAGGTGTTATATTGCTGGCATCAAGAAGATGCAAAACATTACAAAAGAGGTTGGTTAGCTCCATTTACACAAAAATACAGGTCTGACCAAGAAGCTAACCAGAAGCACCAAAAGCCTAAGGTTGGAAATCAAGCCAAAGACAGAGAGCTAATAAAATCTAGAAATGGAATTAAATCATTTACAGGGGAAAGGTTGCTCCAGCTATATAGATTCCTAAGGCACTTTGCTTTCAGGGAGCTGTTGGGACTTGATATTCCATCAAAGCATCTGCGACTCCTTTCCTTAGGAGAGTTATCTTTCTAGTTTCGTGAAAAATTATCATCTTCAACAAGATGCTTTAATCCTTTGAGTAGGATTATAAGAAGGAGGGTGAATTGTTATTTGCTGTTGGCACTTTCTAATTAAAAAAAGATTGCATGCTTAAAGGACAAGAATGCTTGTCTTTCAAAGATTTTTTTTTTGTTTAATCCTATTATGCCTTGGCATGAAATATTCTTTGCCACCCTTATCATAAAAAGTTGTTGACTTGAAATTTAACAAGTTAACTTTTCCATACAGAATATCTGCTCTTGACTTTCTGGCTGAACTAACATGCATCATGTTGCAGGCTCTGCCTTATTTTTATGTTCCATGGTCAGATCTCTTCCTCCAATCAGATAAAAAAGGTAAATGTACCTTTTAATTTCTCTCTTTTTTTTTTCGGGGCCCATGGTGTGGAAAGTTAGAAGAAGGGGAACTGGTATGTGTTTGATCCCGAAACTTGTTACTTATAAGAGGAGAAACTGTTTATTGGAATGCCTTTATTTTGGTTAATCCAAAAAGAAGTTTCAAATTTCTTCTTAAAAAAAAAGAAAAAAAAAGAAAAGGAAGTTTCAATTGGAAAAAGTTAAAAACTTTTGGAATGCCTTGAGTTATGCACTTTGAGTGATTTTCATTAGGTTTTTGTAGTATGAAACTGTGGGGTGCGTTAGTTGTTCACCTAGTATGTAGAACATAATCAGCACTAGTAAACACAAAATTGGGCAGGTATAATAAATCTTAGAAGCTGACTGGATAATTTCGTTTCTACTAACACAGATCTTTTACTATGTTTCTTCTATTTAATTTTCTGGATTGAAAATCGGTTAGGGAGTGAATGCACGAATGCTCTAGCTCTTGCTCTTGAGAAGGTTCTCAAGGTAAGTCTGATCGCAGTGGAGTGTCTACTAAGCATTTGAATTTACAGGTGACACTTTTCTGCAAATTGCTGCTTCAACTTATGCATGAACTTATTTTAAATTTTCTTTCAGCTTAAAGGCAATGCTGGCTCAAAACGTCAACATGTCCATGGCTGCAGCCTTGTACGAGCAAGGAAGTTTTATGGTTATCATTCTTCTGAGGAACTGTTTGTGAAGATCTATCTGTATCCTACGATTTTACCTTGTGCCAGTGATTTTTTGCTGAGAATTAATGTAATTAGGTGGTAAACAGGTATAGTAAATTCAATAATAAGTATGGCTAGGTGTTCCTCTGTCTCTTGTTTTTTTTTTTCCAAGCCTTGGGGTTCGTTAAATAACTGCCCTGAATAGTCATTCAACCTGCTATGGAATGAAGCTTCTTATTCTTTTAGGATGACGAGTAAAGAGTTCAGTATGTCGTTTTCTTATACTCTCTCCATCTCATTTTATACATGCCGGTATGATTTTCACAAAGTTTTAAGTGTAAAATGCTGGAATGATTATTATATCGAGCCTGGTAGGGAAGAGTTTAAGGTGAACAATTTAAGAGTTGCTTGAGAAGATGTAACTTCAAATCTGAAGTAATATAAAGTCGTATCACTTCATATTAGTTTGAATTTCTGGACAGAAAAATGCTTTCATTGTAGGAACGAGGTCATATTTTTGGGATGCACCAAAATAGAAAGCAGGTCAGATAAAATGAGGCATATAATATTGCTTGAGAAACTATTTGGCGTTGTGCTCATGTCTTTATTTATTTTGAGGTTTGCCTAGGAGTTCCTTGACATAAATATAAGCTATCATCCACAGGATGTCTCGCGCGCTGCCAATCTTCTGCTGGTACGTGTTATAAGTCCATATTATTCTAGGTATTTCGGTCAAACATAACAGAGCTAGCATTTGCTTACTTCCGAAATTTCCTAACATCGTGCCTTTGTGATTGATAGCGTAGAAATTTAGGCAAGACATATTTTTACGTGATAAGGTGCATGTTATATGCCGGAAACAGCCTCTCTACTCTCTGGGGTAGCGGTAACATCTGCATACACCTTACCCTCCCCAGGCCCCACTAGTGGGATTACTACTGGGTTGTTGTTGTAAGGTGCATGTTATAGTTTCTCTTTTTGTAGGTTTTCAACTTTTTGGTAAACAGGCTTTTTCTTGGCCCAAACATTTAATAAAATGTATTACTTTAACTAGAGTTTGATATATTGCTAGTCTCAGCATTAACTAGAGTTTGATATTTCACCCGTCTCAGCATTAACTAGAGTTTGATATATCGCCAGTATCATGCATTAAAGTAAGATATAATCTTGGTGCATGGTATGTTTTTTTTGCCCAAACATACTTCACCAGTCTCATGCATTATCTTAACTAGAGTTTTTTTTTCCTCACACTGTGGTGCTAGGCCTACACAAAAATAGTTAATTTATTCCTTGGTAAATTAGCATGTGATATATCTGCTAGCTTAATGTTGCAACTGGCAAAGAAACACCTGTCTCCTTGACACCTGAAGTTTCTCTCAATGCCCTTAATACCTTAGCAATTGAAGGAGGGGCAATCATTTTATTTTTAATTGTTATCATTAAATTTTTCTGTTCCTTTTATACAGGGAGGTGCAGTAATGGATAAGTCTTTACAGCCCCACGAATCTCATATACCTTTCCTTCTTCAATTCCTGGTAACCACCGTTTAATTCATGGATAGTAAACTCCTGTATGACATACTAAAGTGATATGGGGTTAAAAATTTTCCAGGGACAGTGGAAAAGTTCTATATCAAGCATATATCAAGTTTAGAAGTACTTAAAGGGCTAATAGAGAAGTAAAAATTGTTAATTGGGGAATGCATTTATACATACTAGTATTCGCAACAAGTTCATCTTGTGATGATCACCTGTGCATTTAAAGCAATTGACTTTTTTACTTGGCTCTCTTTGTGAATATCAGAAGCTATAGGCTCTTGTAGTAATTTTTTGTTGGTGTTATTCTTGAGGTCCACGTGTCAGATCTCAAACTGATATCAGAACATGTTTCACCTGTTATCTTATTCTATTGTCAATCGTTGATTCTTAGTTTCAGAAATCTAGATTGATTAATCAAAACTAAGAAAGCAAACTGTAAATCTATTGTGGGAATCTGAAAAGATAAATGATTCAAAACTAAGAAAGTAAAATTTATTCTTGACTGTTGACTCTTAAGAAAAAATGTTTTAGTGATTTCCCAAAACTAAGAAAGCAAACTGTCTGATCTCTTTCTTTCCTTTTTATTACAGATTTTTGTGGTTAAATGAAAATATTTACATCAATATATGCTGCTGTGTAATTGTCTCCATGTATCATGACAGTTTACTTTTTTCAATTTTCTTTTTGGGGAGACGCTCGTTGTTAATAACTGGTGGTGTTGGACATGCTCTGAAGTATGAATATATGGCATCTTAGTTCCTAAAAGTTCTGCATAGGTGGATATCATATACTATCTTTACAAGTGCATTAGAATGCAGCCTTAGTTTCTAATAGAATTTGAGTTTCCCTTGCTTAATTCTCTCTCTGGCTTAGGTATAACATGTTCTTTTCCCTTTCATGCATAAAATGTGCAGGTTGACTATAACCTGTATGGGATGGGTCATCTACATGTATCAAAGATGAAGTTCCGCAATCCAATACCAGATACTTTCTCTCCAAGAAAGGCTAAATGCTTTGACAGAAGAAGTCATTCTGATACGTCCACTTCCATGACTGCAGAGTTTCAGGTAAAAGTGCATTCACACTACAGTAGATACATGTGCTGTTAGTTTAATCCTGCTACAAATTAAAGCATAAAATATTGATTACCCAGTGTCACGGGAACTTTCTATTAGGTTGATTTAGGTGGTGAGGCTTGTTTCAATGCACCAATTTGGGTATCTTCTACAGTTCCGGACAATTGGATATGGGCAGGCTCTAGTCAGGCTGATCCTTCAACAGATCCGGATATCCCAAACATTAAGCGACAAAGCATCTCTGAACTTGAAGGAGATGCTATTGTTGATGGTTGGTTGGTTTTCATGACTTGATAGACAACTTTTATGTATTTGCACCTTGACTTAATTGCTAAGTTCGTTATATATTTATGCAGCAATTCTGAACCAGCAGTTTATATCCTGTATGTCCCTTTCACAGGCCAGCTCCCAAGAGAAAATGGTTCAGTCACTAATACCAATTTGGGAGGTTTGTCAATAACCAAGTTTATTGAGGTTCATTCGATTTTTTTAAATCATTCTGGTGTATTTTATATGCTATTTTCTTGTATCAGGAGGAGTTTGCAAGGAATGGGGTGCACGAAGTGGGCTTGCCACCCGATCCTGGTAAACCCCTTCGAGATGATGTCTTGAGAACACTTTCTCATGGGCTTGGATATGAAGAGATTCTAATGGAATTAAGCAATGATGTGAGCACTTCTTCTTCTGATATTCCGCAGTCAATCAACTCATCAATGAATGATGGGAACGTTGCCAAACATGTACATTGTGGCTCTTTAAATAGTATACGGGAACCATCCCGATGCTCAGAAGAAGGATTTTTTCAAGATCATGTTGTTGTTGAATCAAGAGAGGAAACTGATGCATGTCCCAAGCAGATGTTAGCTGATAAATTGAAAGCAGCTGTTTCCGTGGTACCATCACAGGATTTGAAGGTAAATTAGCTCCTGGTTAACTCTTGCTCATTCTATGCAAGATTGCTTTTGTTTTAGATGTTGTTGCTTTGTTTACTAGGGCTCATGCTTTGCTTGGATGTGATCTCTGGTTGGACATCTTGAGCATTTGTTTCTTTTGTTTTTCTTTGCACATTACATTTTTAGCTCTTCCAAGTAACCAATTCGTAATCTTCAGAATCCATTTCTGATTCATATTGTTTGCAATTTAGGCTTCAGATCAGGATGCCTTGAGACTTCTAAATTGGCTTGCATCTTCTCAAGCTTCAGAGGACATAAACTCCGATGATGACCTTGCTCGGGAAATCATTTTGAGTCCTTTAATGCCAGCAACGACTATTAATACGGTGTTGGAGAAGGCAAATGTGGCCTATGAGAATGAATCTCAGCAAGAGTGTGAGGACATTCTTGATTCTGTTCACGGTTGTCATTTTGAAGAATTAGACAGAAAAACGTCAGAGTCCATCAGCAGTGATCGTTCATGCAGAAGTTCGCTGGGTGTGATGATTCCTCAGCTGGATGGCTCCAATGATGATCCAAGCCCGCATAGAAAGCTCGGAACATCTTCCCAAGCAGATTCATCGAATAATGCTAGTTTAGCCATTAGCAATAAACACAAAAAGAAAAAAACAGGATGGTGCTCTTTACCCATTTCTTTGGGTCAAAATGTGAATGATTGTTCACATCCAAATCCAGCTAACACATCTAGCAATCACATTTGTGGCGAAAGAGATGGCAGAGGGACTTCTTCTCACATGAGTTTTAACAAATACCCTAATTTTCTAACGGGAAGTTTGAATGCATCTGCTAATTGTGAAATGGAAGCTAGTATGATAGTTGAATGCTCTACGCGTGATTTGATGAGGGTAAAAAGATCCTATCAGGCTGAGTCTCCTGAATATGAAAATCAGGTAAAAAAAGTACAGCTTGGTGCAAAAGGAAAAGAAGATTCTTTTCTTTATTCAGAATCCAGACATGATGAGAAAGAGAAAATGCCTCTTGATTCCTTGATATCTCGATCAGAAATCACGGATCAACCAAAAGAATGTCATGAGAGGAACTCATGTCTTGCACTTCAGATGCAGGCTGAGCCTGGTGATATCAAAGCTGACAAATTTAGTTGTCCTTCATATGGCAAGTTGCCTCTTTCATCCTGCTCTCAACTGGCAAATGCATTAAAAGATGGAGTGTTTCTTTCTTCTGAAGGACCTCATGTTGAGGTTGTCAGCAGAACATCTGCCAGTTTGCAAAATTATGGAACTAGTGGTGCATCCACCTCACAAGGGATTAAAGACCTATTCCAGCTTCCTGATGTGGAGAATCAAAAATCTGCCATTTACATGGGAAGCTGTGGATGCTCTAGTCGCGAAAATTTTGACAGCTGTCTGAAATGTACTAAAACTTCAAATTCTGATCTTTGTACTTCTGTATTTGCTCCATATTCTCAGTTCGCATCTGAAACTGAAGATAAATTTTCTGGTTTTGGGAAATTGCTGCAAAAAAATGCAATAGGTTTAAGTCAATCTCCTGTTGGTCCTAATAGTCCAATATCTGCAGTAACTGGTGTATCTGCTGACACTGTGGAACTTATAGGCATGACCTTCATCAAGAAACCTCCTAAGGTGGAGTTCACAGATGAACCTGGTCGCTATGCTCCGTTAGCATGTGGTGCCCCTAGTTACCATGTGGGGAACAAGAAAAATAAAACAAGGATATGTGCCCAGGATAGAGGTTTAGATGAATGCTCCCCTTTCTTTGAGGGGAAATGCCTAGTAGGAGAAAAGATTTGCAGTACTAATTCTGGAACAAGCAACTACATTCATTGTCAAGACAACATGTTGGGTGTACCCATTCACTATCAAAATGACGGGTCTTATTTATACATGCTGACTCCTGTATATTCACCACCACGAAGTGAATGTGTTCAACAATGGCTGTCACTTGATTGTATAGAATCTACTAAAATGAACGTAGTTTCAGGCCCACCAGTGTACCCGTCAATAAAGGTTTGCTCTGATGATGTAGCAGAATCACAGGGTTCTCAATCCACCTTTGGTGATCAACCTTTGATGGATTCCGTCTCTGCTTCAGAACCAAATCCAAATCATCTTCAAGCTAAAGAAAATTATCAGGAACGCAATAGTGTACAAATGAATTCTGTTTCTCCCCATGTAAGAATAAAACAACAAAATGAAGATATTATCTTGAAATGTGAACCATCAATGCGTGGCTCTCAAGATCTCTCCCAGATATCCGGTCCTGATGGAAAATCACGGCTAACTCCTTTAAGTCAAACTGGTTTTCGGGACCCTGCTAGTATCGGTTGTGGACAGCAGTTAACAATATTGAGCATAGAGGTCCAAGCAGAATCAAGGGGTGATCTGAGACCTGATCCTCGAGTTGATGCTGTAAGAATTGTTGTTCTCGTTTTCCAGGAAGATGATGATCTGAGATCTGATACTCACGTACTTGTGCATTGCAATGGTGAATCTGTTCAAAAAGACCTTGATGGATTATCTGAGTGTAAAGTTTTCACTTTCTCTGAAGAGAGGCAAGTATTTGTTCATTTCATAAAGATGATTAATTCTTTTGACCCTGACATACTTATGGGCTGGGATATTCAAGGCGGTTCCCTTGGGTTTCTTGCTGAACGGGCTGCATACCTTGGCATTGGTTTGCTTAACAAAATATCTCGCACTCCATCAGAGGGCAATATAGTTTCTAGAGACTCTGGAGGAGGAAAACTAAGTGATGTTCTTTCTGAAGCTGTTGCAACTGAACCAATGTCTCATGAAGATGCTGCAATAATTGATGATGAATGGGGCCGAACTCACGCCAGTGGTGTTCATGTTGGGGGTAGAATTGTCCTTAACATTTGGCGACTGATGCGTGGCGAAGTAAAGCTGAACTTGTACACACTTGAAGCCGTGGCTGAAGCAGTGCTGAGACGAAAAGTTCCATATATTCCTACCAAGGTATTGACAAATTGGTTTTTAAGTGGTCCTGGACGTGCAAGATACAGATGTATAGAGTATGTTTTAGAGAGGGCAAAGCTGAACCTTCATATCATGAATCAACTTGACGTGGTAAATAGAACATCAGAGCTTGCACGGATTTTTGGCATTGACTTCTTTTCAGTTCTTTCAAGGGGTTCACAGTACCGTGTTGAATCAATGTTTCTGAGGCTGGCTCATGCACAAAATTATGTTGCTATTGCTCCTGGAAACCAACAAGTTGCTTCTCAACCTGCCATGGAATGTATACCCCTTGTCTTGGAACCAAAATCTGGATTTTATGCAGACCCTGTTGTCGTTTTGGATTTTCAATCACTTTATCCATCTATGATAATCGCATATAACCTCTGCTTCTGTACTTGCCTTGGTAAAGTTACTTCTGCAAAAACTAATATCCTCGGTGTTAGTTCATATTCACCTGATAAAAATGTGATGCATAATTTAAAGGATGAAATACTGCTCACTCCAAATGGTGTTATGTATGTGCCTCCCAAGGTCCGGAAGGGGGTATTACCTCGCTTATTGGAAGAAATTTTAGATACTAGGATTATGGTTAAAACAGCAATGAAGAAATTGGCTCCTGGACAGCAAGTTCTTCACCGGATATTCAATGCGAGGCAACTTGCTTTGAAGCTAATAGCCAATGTGACCTATGGGTATACAGCTGCTGGATTTAGTGGACGCATGCCCTGTGCTGAGCTCGCTGACAGTATTGTCCAGTGTGCACGTAGAACATTGGAAAGTGCAATTTCGTTTGTTAACACAAATGATAGGTGGAATGCTAAAGTCATATATGGTGATACAGACAGGTATTAGTTTATGCCGACTATATATTTGAAATGCTTGCCAGGTTTTAAAATCTCAACAAACAGTAATAGATAGCTAATGCTTGCATTATGGCCGTCCAACGGGAAGGGCCGTCCCGTCCCGTCCCGCTTCCTTTTAAACGGGATGGGCCAATGTTAAACGGGACACGGGATGGGACGGGATGACCATTTCGTCCCGTTTGTCCCATCCCATTTCGTCCCGTTTCGTTCCGTCCCGTCCCATCCCGCTTGTCCCGCCTATCCCTTCCCATCCCGTCCCGTCCCGCCTGTCCCCACGAGTTTTTATGGTATATTTGTGGAATTTCTGTTGTATTTGGTAAGTATAAAACAAATCCAACTTATGCACCGACCATTTTGTCATGGTGGAGGGAGCGTGGCAAGACTTCTCCAACACTTTCAATAATGGCCCGAGTTATCCTGGCTATTCAGGCATCATCATTAGCATCGGAGAGTGCTTTTAGCGCGGCAAGATTTCAAATTGGAGATCATAGACATGCATTAGCGGAGGACAGTCTAGAGATTTCCGTATTATTTAGATATTGGATTAATTTAGAAAGAAGAAATCTTGATTTTGAAAAATTAACCACTAGGGAAGAAGAAGAATACAATGAGATACTTATCACTGGGAGCGATGATGGCATGGAGCTCATGGAACATCAATCAACACTGGCAATTCTAGAAGAATGTCCGAGAGATATTATTGATAAGTTACAAAGAAGTTATATAGGAGCTTACAAATAGTAGTATGATAATTTGTAAAATGCTACTAAGAGGCCTAGTTCAAACAGAACCTTTCCTAGAAGGTGGTTGCGTAGATTAGGTGCTCTTCAAAAGAATTATATTTGTATTTGAGATTTAAAAATTCTATTAATAAAATAAAAGGCTCTAAGCATTGAATTTTTTTTATGAATTCATAGTTACTTAATACTTTGAAATTATATTAAATAAATTATAACTCTATTATAAATTTATAATTACTAGAATATTTCATTACAAGTCTTTTGTTTTAATATTTTATAATTCTTTACTTAATTTTCTAATTTCCGTTTTAACATTTAAGTTTGTTAAATAAGTCAAAAAACTAGCCGTTGCAAACTTTGAAAAATTAGTCATTTTCAAAAAACTAGACATTTTGAAAAAGAAAACTACACTTAAGGCCCACGAACCCGTCCCGTCCCATCCTATTTGTTAGCGGGACGGGATGGGATGACCGTTCCATCCCGTTTGTCCCGTCCCGTTTCATCCTGTCCCGCCACCGTCCCGCTTAAATGTTGTCCCGTCCCGTTGGACAGCCATACTTATTCCTCAGTAAGATAAACAGCCAGAAACAATACATTATTTTGAGTGCATACTTATTGCTGATGCAAAAGGATTATTGGTGAGGT